>JABASF010002409.1:0-14963 GCA_019776145.1 Harlomillsia oculata
GCATCAGGATGATCATCCTTCTTCTTTGCATTCTCCTTTTTCTTCACTTTATCATCACATTTCTCCGTATACTTCAAGTCAATAATAGGAGGGGACACAAATGGAATTATACGGAAGGAAAAACGCACGGGAAAGCTACATTAGTACGCGAGAGTAGTGAACCCGAGGGAGGAAAATTCCGAGGCCTTCCTTCGTTCTCACTCACGCAGTCATACAGACAACCATTCTATTCAGGCCGTGTATTGTTTTTCGTCTACTTACAATTATTTTAAAATATAAACCTTGAAACAATGAGCTCGGGTTCTCCTTCACACCGTCAAAACCATGTCCCACTACCGTACCCGTACCGCTACCATTGCCACTAAGCTAAGCCCCGCCCAGGATGGTGGACGGTGACGACTAGACGTGCATTTCAATTTCAGTGATAGTGATTGGTAACAAGGTAACCAACAAACTTTCCTGTGACGTGACGGCACACTAACTGCAGTTCAGGTTTAGGGTTCCACATCCACAGCTTGAAACCGATTTTAAAATCATCTGAGAATGATCTAGTATAGTAGGACATATGGAGGATAAGTTCCGTGTTCGAAAAGTGCACAATAAAAGGGCGTCGCAGTCCGAGATCTTCCTTAATCTTCCTTAAATACTGTATCATTTGGAAGTTGTTGAGTTTGAAGTAAGAAAGACTTGTATTTTATTTTATTCGATTTGAAAAATTGCAAAGAGGGAAAAGAAAAGAGCTATATATAGTATACCCAGAGAAGATTTCACTTGAAAGGTCCTCTGGACATTGAGAAATGTTGCAATTTCGTTTTCAACTTTCTAGTTTCCCGACGGGCTATGGTTCCGTTTGCCAAAGAAGAGGATTTTTGTGCCACCCACACAGCCAAAAGAATAATAAAAACGAATTGGAATTGGAAGATGTGTCTATCCTCTGCACTTGAAGAATATAATGCTGGAATTTGCAGCATGTTGCTGAAACATTATATTTTTATAGTGGAAGTTAGTACGTGGGGCGAGAATAAGTAACTATAGGTACGGTTTTGATTGATAGAGAAATGCAGGGGAGACAGCGAAGAGAAGGAGAAAGGGTTTAATGCGAGCATATAATATTTTGTGTCTCTGGGTGGCAGGCTGTGTGACAGACCCAAAAGACGTTTTGTGTTTCACGCAGGCATCATCAGCGGAAGCGGAGGAGAAAGAAAAGGTGGTGGTATGAGGATGAGATGAATGTCGTGTCGGTCCGAAGATGAGGTCATGGCTCATTTCTCCTGCTTTCGTAATGACTCTCATTCCAGGTCGCAAAGTTGCGTCTTCACTCATGAGCTCCTATTCATCAGGCATAAACTTACACCAGGCGGAAATGAGCCGTTTTTATCCACCTATTTATTCCAATCATCAGCACCCACCTACTCCACCTTCCCAAAGCCTACCTTATTAAAAACATTTTTTGATTAAAAAACTCGTATTGGTTTTTTATAAAGACGATAATAACGGCTTACGTTCATTTTTAAGAACCTGTTGGACTTTCAAATGGGAGTGGCATACGGCATACACTAAAAATGAACTTTTAATCGATTTTGGAATGATGATTTCGATTTTTTTTTGACAGGAAGTAGATTTATTAGTTTAGATTTGACTTTTTCCCGAAGGCGAAACTGCAGCAAAAATGAGAGGGAATTGTAAGATTGGGATTTTGCGAGACGATATCATACTGGGATCGTGTATTGAAAGCAGAGCGTGTTGCCGTGGATAGTAACGTTACAAAAGGCCTCTGAGAAGAAGGCCTAAAGATTTTTAACGTAATTTCGTCTGCATTGCAGAGAGTGATCTTCAACATTGTGAATCTTTGCAAGATCAAAACGCTGTTTCGAGACGGGATGACTCCACTTGTAAAGACGTCCAGTCGTCCCAAATGGTAAGACATGGTTTTTCTCCGCTTCTCAAATTCCTAAACTCCAATGTATGTGGAAGCTGGACAAAAACGATATTACTACATTATATAAATATATAAGAGGTTTTGGTTTTTCGGAACGGGCGAAGAGAGTAAGGAGACAGAAAGCTAAGACTCTGACTCTGTATGAGAGAGAAAGCTGAGAGAGAAAGCGAAAGAGTACAGCAAAAGCAGTTTAGTTTGAAAGAGCTGAAATCCTGAAATATTGTACCGCGGAACGGAGCTCAACACGGTTTTGGGACAGTCTCTCGTACTAAAGGACACTCGTAAATCACCTGGGGAAAGTGGGAAAAGAGAAAAGCAAGCTGGTGCCACTTCCACTCTTGCTAAAAAGTCTTCTGCTCTCTATTTCATTCTGAGACGATGCAGCAACTTCCTCTAGCAACAAAGACACAATCGAGAATCTAACTTTCACTTTCTACTACAATAAATTTTCGTTTATTGATCCCGTTTCGTTCCTATCCGGATCGCGGCTGTCGGCTCTCTCGTTTTTTGTCATGTGTCCATTGACCATCCGCTCCTTCTCTTGTCACTTTTGATTTCACTCACCTAGCAATAGCATTTAATCATAATGGACAACCCTGTCCCAATTCCCTATCAACTCTCATCAAGTAATACTACATTCACTAAGTCAAGCATCTTGCGTTTTGTCTTGAGTTGCTCGTATCGTCATAAGTCAATTCAGAAAATACGACCTGATCTGACCTCGTGTCTTCAACTTTACTGCTATAAGTTCAATTTTCGAGACTCCCATTGAATCCAAAATAAAATGTCGAAATTGAAATAAGAAATATAAAAATCTGTCAGGAATTTAATCACTGACTGACAAAGTGACTGATTCCTTGACTCCATTTCGAGAACGTCACAAGACCCAAAAAGAATGGAAGCAAACAAGATCAAAGATGACGGGGGAATGCTCAAATGCAAATAAACGAGGATAATAAATATGCTTTTCCGTCTTTTTTGTCTTCTTGGATGGTCTTTTGTGACTTGTGAGACTTGGATTGACAGACATGTTAAGTCAAACGTCCAAGTCACCTGCTGGAGAAAAGTCACTTGTTTAAGTTCGCTTTTGTTGGTTTGGGATAAGCGGGTGATGAGCACAATCCAAACCAAATCATAAGAAAAAGTGACTATAGCGACAACAAGAGAAAGGAACACATCAGAACGTTGATATGATTATTCAATACGAGTGACCCGCTAGGCCCATACCCGCACAAAAAGTATGAAGGTACACTTCGACACTCCGACCTGTAATGATGATAGCTTGAACTTTATGTATTGTACCTGTTTGTATACCTAGGCTATGCTATCATATGTTATTAAATGTCAATAGCTTTTGATATTAGTTTAATAGTTTTGCTTTCTAAGTTCTCATGTACGATTTTTATATTTTATGTGTAAGAGAAAGAATATAAAAGTAGATATATGGCTTTGGCTTTCACCGAGTGAGTAATCTTCAAGTATACTCTGAAATTTTCTCTTCGACTTAATCTTGAGGAAAAAGTTGACACGTGAGAGAAAGACAGAGATTTATGATAGCGAAGTGCTCCTTGGAATAACTTTCGCAACATAATATTGGGTTATGTTATACGCATGGTTTGCAGACGCAAGTGCGGAACACAATGTTACCGAAACCCGCCAAATTCACCCGAACCTACTACGTACATCATTATAATAGTGCAAGTATTTCTTATTGCATATAAGTCATAAAGGTGTTTTTACACTTGCACAAGGCACAAACAGGGAAGCGAGAGTAGTATTATTTATATTGTTATGTTGTGCCATTTTTCGCCTACATTTTTGATTTGTTACAGGCAGAGACTTCCTGGGAAGTACGTTTACTACCACAAGTCCCCGGAGCATCGCAACCACTACATTCTGTCCTTCGCGTTTGCATTTGATCGGGAGGAAGACGTGTACCAATTCGCATTCAGTTTCCCATACTCGTACTCACGATGCCAAGCGTATCTTGAGCTCCTGGAGCAACGAGACCTAACTTTCTTTCACCGTGAAACCATCGGCTTTTCGCTGGTGAGTTAACAAAATATTTAGTAGTGTCATTGGTTCAGGTTCGGCCCCGAATTGTATAATATTAATATATATATTAGTATACAATAAAATGCTCAGCTTCCGAAATAGTATAGTTTCCCTGTGTACATATATATTAATATATATATATTACTATATACAATAAAATGCTCAGCTTCCGAAATAGTATAGTTTCTCTGTGTTACCCAGTGCGTGGTGATGTCTGATGCCCCTGGTGACCTGGTTGAGGTTTCAGAGATGAGATGAGTTACATATTTGGTGCAGAGTGAATTTCGGGAGGCAAAAGTGTAGCGAACCTTTCACCCCATCCATTGTTTATTTGAATATGATTATATAGAATCGCTCCAAAAGCGAAATGATTGCAAACAAGGAAGGCTGCCAATTGGTGATTATTTTGATGACGAATTCAGGAGCACAATGTTGAAAGCTTTATTTGCACTGTTGCATTTTCTTTGTGAATATACCAGGGATGTCGATGCTTTCACTAAACGCTGATTTTCCACTACATCCACATCACGATCAAAAGTCACATCTTTTCTTCGTCATTGAAACGTTTTTCACACATGAGCAGATCTCAAAATACAAAACACAGACACTCTTAAAATAATGCTTGATGTGGACTGTGAACGGGAACTGAAAAGCAAAAGTGCAAGTAACAAAAACTGCGCACTTTTTATGCCTTTTGGCAATTCAAGAAGTATTCTCTTCTTAAATGTGGAATTGAAAACAGAGATAAGAGTGTAAATCACATTTTCTGGAGTCTGCTTTTCAGAATATATATGTACCAATTGTTGACTAATTTTACACAAATATTGATTTTCTACGACTACGACGTGTGTTTCTTGATTTAAAATTTTTTGTGATTCTGGTCTATTGTTTATCATCCTATACTTGTATATATGTGTTCCTCTCACTCAAACATGAAAATACCCACGTCAGTTTTACTAACAACGTAGAGTGGGCGACCAAAGGGCAAGTTTTGATTCCATTACATAATGCTTTAATAAGCATTGCAGTTACGCTTAGTTCAACTGTTTTTGAACACACAAAGTAAAGTAAATTGTTAATTTAAAAAATGTTATAATTTTGAATGATATTTACTTTTTGTCTCTAGCAGTCAGTCTATTCAGTTTCCAAAAAGATATTGAAAACAAACAAACGTATAATTGTAGAAAATCGTTTTATAAAACCTCCGTGAGAGATTTCAAATCCAAAGTGAAAAAATCTATCATTTCATTGCTGCGGGATACGTTGTTTGAAGAGCTTTTCAGTTAATCACTGCGGCAATTCCCTGAATTTTCCGAGAGGAGAAAGGAAAGGACCCTAAAGGTCTTAAATTACTTGTTCAATTACCCATACGGCTGTATACATTGTTTTAATTGCCTGCCAGTGTTTCAAAAAATGGCCGATTCTTTTACGTCAGGAAAACATTGTAGTAAAAGCGAGAGGCGCTTTTTTGTCTGACAGATTCTCTCTGCGGTATTTTCAGATTCGGATCGGTCGGACGGTACATTTCGTAATAGGCACTCCTCCGGCTGTCGTTCAAACCGAGCCGACGTTGCTTCTTTGAACAAAAACTCCTCTTTTCGTTCCCATTTCACCAAAGTTCTGACATATGAAGCGTGGTCAATTTAAACAAGAAGGATACTTGTGGAAAAAACCCGCTTTTTAAACATTGCTCGGTCGAAAGCCAAAATCACGTCGTTGATCCCACTAGAGAATTGTCTTAAAGCTGAGGGAGTCACCGAAAAGTTCAACTAAAGCATCCCAAAACAGAATTAAAAGCAAAAATTTCCGTTGCACATGCATGCACTCTACTCACTTTTTCGAAAAATCTCACTGAGATCACTAAATCGTTTTTATTTGAAAAATTATAATGACACGCACTGGGAAAAGTGACTGTTGGAAAGGGCTGGTATATCATTTTCATTTGTGAGGTTATGCTTATTTGGAACGAGGAAATGAAAAGGAATAATAATATTTAAAGGTTTTGAATGTTAAGTTGCGTTGGGACGTGGGAGGGAAAACGGAGAAAGCACAAAAGGGAAGAAAAAAGAGTCGGAATGTGTTTTCGGGAACTGAGAAAGGGAAGTCTCGAACCGACAACTTGCAAGGAGCAAAATTCCATTTATTGCTTTACTTTTGCCTTAATGAGCAGAAGACTTTGCACATTTCCTACTTCTACATTTGGCCTTTTCATTACCACCACAAGGAGCACATTGAATTCACGAGATACCCGGGTATTATGCGGACATTCTTTCCCCTATTAATTTATTGTTTCATCTCACATTTCCCATAAGGCTTGAACGCATTAATGACTCCACCACTCTTTCCTTTTATGCTCTTGTGTTCTTTGAATTCGCACCCCAAACATAAACTTTGCTTCATCTCTATTAATTTTTGACTCTGGAATTTCGCAACGCACCCTTTTCACCTTTTGGACTTCATCCTAATAAATTTGCGATTATTTCCGACGACAAGAAGAAATGGAACAAGAGCTGAACTCTAATAAATTGAACGAGAATTCTGGATTTCATAATAATAAATGATAAAGATATAACATAAAATTCTCTAGTGAGAAAAGGACACCACACGACGGAAAGAAAAATCTTTTCTTGTCGATGGAGAAGGCAGAATTAAATTTAATTGCAAAGAGAAAACGGGGAACTAAGAAATAGAGGAAGTATTAACTGGTTAGGGTGTGTGGGGGGAGGAAGCATGACGATGACCAAGGCGACAGCGACTGGACGAGAGAAAACCGACATCATCCGTCCTGGAAAAAGAGAAAAGCGGTGATCTAAATTGGTTTTGATTTTGATCCTGCCTGCTTGTGCTGGAGCAGGGAAAAAACACGGAACGATTTTCTTTTCGTCATTGTGAAATTTGAAGACGGAATACTATCGTTTTAAAAAAGTGCAAGCAGTAGTGTTGTTTGTGTTGCAATTGCAAGAAGGCCTAAGGAGATGGAAGAAAAGGAAAGAAGGGAAAGTTAAAGTGAGTGCGTTAGGAAGGCGAAGGCAAGGAAAGAAAGAGCAGCGGGAGGGAGTGAAAGTCTCCGAAAAAGGGGAATCCTTGGGTAGGGAATCCTGGAGATTTCGTATAGGAAAAAGACGGCCTTACTTTCCTTCCATCCGTTCCAGTTGATTGCTATATCCTTTACTTTACTTGCTATTGCATTGCTTTCCTCGCCTTTCCTCTCACATTATTTCCTTGAAGCGAAACCTTTTTAGGATGACTCTCGTCTCCTCTTCGCTCGTCTCATCTACATTCCGTCTGCAATGCAGCATCTTTCTCTCTCTCTCGTCGCGATCCCTTCTTTTTCCTTCCCCTTCCTGTCTTTTGCCTAGCCGGGCATTTTCTTCATTCTCCTCAACTCATCCTTAACGTCTCTCATCTTCAAAGAAACAAGGAACCCCCACCCCCTCTCAGAAAAAACGTTTTTGCACGCCGAGATAACAGTCTATACAAAAAAGGTATTAAACTCTATTACGCAAGATAAACAAAAGTTGCTGTGAAATATTCTCAAAAATCTAGATAATTTGAGTTCACAAGGCTATAAATAGTCTCGCAAAATCTTGGTCTTTTCGTTCATTGTCAGCGTTTCTGAAACAAGAACAAACCAACGTAAACCCTGGATGAAAAAGAGGTCGCACCACTCCATTAGAGTAAATGAAGTTAATGCGTCAACTAATGATGATAACCTGATGATGGAAATTAATTAAAGAACGAACTCGTCGACATCGAAGTCGACCAACGTTTTGTTTGCTTGTCTTCTTTGCCTGCTTGCTTGCTTTTGAGTGCATTTCCTCCGTGTTTCTATGAACTGATATAAGTGCATAATGCACAAGGAGAGCAAGTTGCATTTCCGGAACAGCATTAAAACTTGCCTTTGAGCTATGCTTGAGCAATAATGCGAAAGATTATTCGTGATGTATAAAGCGATCACAACAAAAGGAATACGATTCCGACAACGACAGCGACGTCGACATAACGGAACTGGCTTGGCTTGGTTAGGCTTAGCTGGGGAGAAAGTCGCATATAACATGGTCGTTGCGACAACAGTGACTCTGACGCTATCGCAATTCTTCAGTTCCCCCTTTGTGAACAATGGAAAAGGTTTTGGGGTGTATCAGGATGCTTTGCACGTCCGCAGAACTCATCCATCCGGAGGATTTACTACATGAGTCCATGTGACACAATAAAATAATACAATCATAATGGCATATAATAAGTTGGCTCACGACGACTACGACGAAACCGTCCAGACAGGACGAGACGCGACAGAATTCCAGCATCCGGACCAACCACGACGTGCACATCACAAAAACTCCATTTTTACGACATGAATGCGCGTCATTTAGTCATTTACAAATGTACTACATATATCTATTCTAAAATATCAAAAACATCAACAAATTTCCGTCTAGTCTATTCCTTCCTTCCAAAACAAAAAAAACAAGATAAATAAAGATCATCACTAGCAGAAGGATCAGAAATCGAATTGTCTCTATTAGGCTGACAAACTCGGAGTGGTGTCGAGTTTGTGCGGGATTTAATTAGTGTGTCGTTACAGTTGCCCCTGGGGTTGAACGTAATTATCAGCTTCGGGAGGGTAACATTGTGTTCATTCCGTGAACGAACGAACTCTTCACAGAAATTGATATTGTCAACATAATTTGTCATCTGTACTAATTGATTTCTTCAAAATAGTATTAATATTTTGATGGAAATTTTTGCAGTAGTTCAGCATCTTTAGAAAAAGACGAGACGTTAGGTTATTACAGTTTTTTATCTATACTATTATATATAAGCAGTGTGATACTATCAATGCGAATAGGAATGACGACGAAGTCGACGTCGTCGTCCACAAAGGATAAAAAAGTTGATCTTAATGTCAAGAATGGGGAACGGGGGAGAGAGTTGGTAGTAAAGTCAGTGTGAGAAATGCACAAAGTCGTCCTGTACATTTTTAGTGTACAAAGAAAGAAACTAACTCGAAAGTCGTTGACGCCGACGAAGTGGTTGCAACTTTTGGTGCACATGAAACTTTGCGCATTCGTGAGCCAAAAACTCTCGTAAAATACTTTGTACTGAAACTGTGTGAGAGAGCCAAATTGCTATTTGCTTTGTGTGTTGTCTCCTGTTGGGGAGATTATAGTTTGTCCACTGCCATCCATTATTTCATTTTCATTTTTTGTCCAGAACTTAAAACACTTTAAATAAATTTTAAAATACACCTAAAACTTTAAAGCAACTTTCTTTAGTTTTAAAAAGGAACGAACAAATACGGATGCTGCAACTGGTTCATTAAGTGTAGCAGATTTAAAGAGATCAATGGATATTATGTAAATTCAGGATTTCGGGTGGCGTAAGTATTCTATGCGGAAAATATGATATATCACTATTGCTCAAGTCAGTTTGATACGTACTACTCATCTTATGTTCTTCCTTGTGTCGAGTATTTTGGTTTAGGCGGGAGGAGCTTTGTGGTCTCGGGTTGTGAGTCTTGCGAGTCTGGAAGCATACAGCAGAAGGAAATGAGATTTAAAGCATGTTTCTTTCTCTCGTACAGTTGGGCTTTCTCGGCATCATCCGCATCCATTCAAGATATGTGAACACTCCTCACTCCCGCGAGGACTAATATGGAAAAAGCCAAGTGCCTCTTGTGCGTTTTGCGCCTCTTGTGCATTCAATCAGTGCAGGAAAAGTTGTGGAGAACGAGGGGAAAAAAGGCCACGAAAAGAGTACAAGGAGAAAATAAACGTCCAACTTCGAGCATAAATTTCAGAGACAATGTAATGTTGTGCTCAAGGGGACTTTCTCTTAACGGTGTGAAATTGGAACCATCTCGCACAAACAGAAAAAATCTCTACATCAATTCAAATGTTGTTCTTCATCTCATCTTCACAACGTATACTAGTCACAAAAACTTGTCAAAAACAAATGTATAATAATCATGCTCATGTATATACTGACATTGCTTAACGCTGGTTACAAGGTTTCGGTTCGTAATTCAACCTGAAAACATCATCTTCGTATCGTTGCACATTAACGATAACAATGATGGTATCCGTTCTGATATATTAGAAAAAATGGCGCAGTTTTTGCTTAAATTTATAGTTCGTATCTTCAAAAAAGGCAGGGACGAACATTACAATTATTCGGTCGGGGAAAGTGAGAGTTTTCCCCCACTTTCTTCCAAGTTGGTTAAACTGGAGACAGGAAGTCAATATTTTGCATTTTTTGTGCCGGGAGACGTCCATGACGATGACGACTTTTCCTTGTTTTGCAACTTGCACAATGTGTAACGTTAACGTGATCCTCCAGAGCTCCAGAAATGTATTCATGAATGGATTTTTGTTCATGCATTTTGTATTAAGGCACGCTCACTCACTCTTAGTAACGCTTCGGACTTGCGAGTTGTGACTCCAGACTCCAAAGAGAGGGAAAATTCGTGAAATCTTCTGTTTTTCCCCATTCTCTTTCAGCAGTTCTCGTTTCAGGTAGCACCCACAAAACTTTTGCCTCACGGTCTCTGCGTCAATTTTGATAGTAAGGCCTATTATTCCTTTCTCCGGTTTCTCAAGTTTCTCTCTTAAACGACAAAAAAATTTGAATTTTTTGGAACACGAAGTGGTAATTAGCACTTTCGGAATAATATATAGAACATAGAGGATATACTGCAATACCGTAGCACTAGTAGCAATAGTACTAAAGTAAGTTTAAGTTTTGTAGGATGGTGTACTGAAAAACCGGGTGTGATCATGTTGAAACTGGTGGGATGGTGGTTGTCGTCACTAAGAGGAAAGGGATCGGAGCTTTTGCTGTTGGCTCGTTGGCTGACTGTGTTGGGAGGACGTAAGAGTATTGCGATTTGGCTGCGGAGCAAGAGCTTTAGATTACCAGAGGAAATCAAATGGGACGGATCGAATAGTATTTTATAGAAGGAGCAATTTGTATGCGGAATGTGTGTGGAATTGACAAGCTAAAAGGCGCATTGGTTCACCTTGCACGAGGCACCAGTATAGTAGCTCTTGGCATCTGCTCGCCCGGGTTTTCCATCATCTCAGGGTTTTTCCTTTTGCGGCAGAGGTAGAGGACTACGAAAAATAGTAAAGCCGTGGAAATAACGTCCTAACTAAAAGGATTTCCTCTTGGTCTCTCTGACTCATTATTCGCATTACGCTTACTTCCTTTCGCGAAGCCAAAGTCAGTCGTCGTCCTCCTCGTCCTCCTCAGCTTCTGCCACTACCAGCCTACCAGCTCCTCTCCGACATCCTCCTTCACTTTTATTCTTATTTTTAAATTGTGGTGAGCAGGTCCATTCTTGGTATACTTGGGGATTTTGTTGGGTTACAAACCCTACATTCTTCTGATATGGCGGTTTTTTCTTTTGTCTGCTCTTTTCCCACGGTTCGACAGCAACATCGGAAATTGGATGTGATCACCATTTCGAATCTCACAGGCTCCACGTCTCTCGTCGCAGGGAAGAAACCGAGACTCATCGTCCTCATGGCTCGTAGTCATCCGGGTGAATCGCCTACTTCCTACGTGGCCCAAGGTACTACTTTTCTATCGTATACAAGTTTTTACCCGATATCAAATCCGAAATCCGCTACTAGCACAAAAAAGGGTTAATAATACTCCTTACTACAAAACCACCGGCACTTGAAAGCGGATTGATAGAAGTCCTAACTGTTAGTATGGTTGGATTTCAGGACTAGTGGACTTTCTTGTGAGCAGTCATCCACTAGCTGCAACCCTGAGGGACTTTTTGGTCATCAAAGTCATTCCGATGTGCAACCCCGATGGCGTCTTCCTCGGCAACTACCGGTGCAGATTCCAGTTTTCCAGTCCTTCAAAATTCCCAACTCAGCCCAACCGCTCATTTTATTATTATTATTGCAACATGTATGAACTACAATATAGTACAAAAACTATACAAATTCGCAGATACAAGCTCGCAAGCTCATTTTATCGTATCGCAAAGACTCATCGCGACAAGAAGTTTGTTCAGAGCGAACAACGTCATCATCCTCATGTCACATCTTTCCCGAAAATTCCGTCTTTCGAAACAAAACTTTAGTTAGACAGTCTTAGAACTGTCGCAGCAGGAACAGCAGCGGTGGTCATAATCAGACTTGCACTAGTCAAATCGATATACTTGACTTCCCCGACTCGACCCCGAAAAAAACAAAAAACCATCCCAGTCCGACCAATAATATACACATAGACTCTTATAGTAATTCTGCTAAATGCTCGTCTGCCTACAGCAAAGACTGGCGACGCGTGCTGCATTACTTTCACTTTCACCATGTACAAAATAATAGAAGAAATACTAGCTATAAAAGAAAGAAAAACGCAGTCCGGAATCTTCAATTCTTTCTCTTTTGACGCAATACAAATACAACTCTGCCGTTGTGTTGTTAGCTGTTCCAGACAAAAAAATTGTAGAAAGACGAGACGAAAGAGGGAAAGTAAGCGAAGACGAAGAGGCACTCTTCTCTTTCGCCAATTCCTTTCTTCATTTTTTGTGCTGAGTGCTAGTGCAGCAGGCAAAGTTCAATGGGATTTTTTTGCGAAAGTCATTTTTGGACCATGTGAAAAACGAGATTTCTCATAATGTGGCAGTTAGGGCCAAGTGTCAGTTTTCTCCGGGGTTGTCATCGATCAAAATCGGAGGTGTTCGTATTAAAAAACCCACACTTGTAGAAAATACTATGATCAATTCCCACAAAAGGAAGAGAGCAAAACATAGAAACAAAACAGAAGGACATTGAAATCGCTGGTGAAATATGCACGGAGGAATAGAATACAAAATCCCAAAAATCTGAGAACATTTTAAAAATTGTTGGGTAGAATTGGAGACGGTAAGAATTTGAGCATAACCAATTGACAAAAAAGCTGAAAATTGAGCCAACATTTGGAAAGTGTGAAGATTATATGCAGTTTTAGTTTAGTTAGTTAGTCTAATCGCAGTTCTTTTACGACAGATGGGAAATGAAAACTTAAAAGTGCTAGTCTGGAATGGATGAACAAAAGTGTTTTCCTGCTTTTCGCTGTTGTAGGATTTTTCGTGTGATGACGATGAGATGAGATGCGACGAAACGAAACGTAATGAGAGCGAAGTGAAACAAAGAAAAGGAAGTCGAGAGGAGAAGAAGATGGTCCTATTTGGTTTTTGCCACATGCCTTTTTACTTTGCTCTCTCGTCTCTCATCCAATTTACCGAAACATTTTCTCCGGGTAAAGAGAGAAGTGCAGGTTTTCCGGATGCATTTGCTTTTCCACCCTCTCTCTCATCTGCTCGTTGCAATGGAATGATACCCAAGGTGCAAATAAAAGCAGCCCTGTGAGCCACGCTGGAGAGTTGACTCCTCCAGTATGCAGTAGCCCTTCTCTCTCTCTCCAGAAGATGCAGATGAACGAGATGAACACGACGAGAGATGAAGAAAGACCGTTTCTTTTATGAGCACTGTGTTCCTACTTCTTTATACTTCCCATGTCTGTGAACAGCAAATACAACATTCTTTTTTCTGTCTCCTTTTTCTCCCTTACTTATTTTTTCGGCGTGGTCCTGTAATACGATGTTCACAGGAGAATATTTTTCCCTCTTTCCTTTGAAAAATACCGAGAAGTCGAATTGTATGCCTGAACCTTTCAATTCTACAAATCTCTCGTTCAGAAAAAACCACGCAGATTGAGACTCCACACAATGAAAGCTTTCTCATTGTCGTCATTCTCGCAAGAAAGAAAAGAAAAAAGAGATATTATGCTTATTTTCTTATTGCCATCTCAAAAACATACCCGGACTTTTAAAGAAATGATCTCAGGGCGAGTTTAATACGCACATGCACACGACGTTTGAAACCATCGCGTGGTCCTTTTGATGCCATTGTCACGGCACTTTTGTGTTGACGAGCTGTATTCAAAATAGGAATTTGGAAAAGCGTCGTGGAAACCGTAGTCTCTGTATTGGAATAGTGGAGTGAGACTGAAGACCGACTCGAGAAGGTTTTAAGTGGAATGAAAACGGTGTTCATGAAATTGCACAGTGCAAAAGACACTTTGATGGAAATGTTTGAGCGGATAAGATTTTGTGAGTCCGCTGGGACTGAAGCGAACGTTGAAAATGGTCCTAGCGCTCCGAATTTGAGCAGCTGTGAGGGGTTTTTGGATGAAAACTCATTGCACATCTAAAAAGGAAACAAAAGGAAAAGGGGCCACGAGATGTGTTTCGCATTTTCCTTTGCGGTCGGTCGGGTGCTCTTGTTCCAGTGGTGTTCGTGAACTCCGCCCGTACCAAAACGTGTGGATGATGTCGATTCTATCTCTATCCTACATTTTCCTTCCTGTTTGTTCACGAAACCGACTTTCTCTCTTTTCGTTGGTCGTATGGTATACTTATACATTCCTGCTTATTTCCTCATCTTGTTTGCATACGCAGGAGTTCTTTGATGGGCTATGATTTGAACCGTCACTGGAACCAAGTGTCTCCATGGGCTCATCCCGCTTTGCATGCAATCAAGTCGTATCTCCAGGAACTCGACGCCAGCAAAGTAAGTTCTATGAGTCGAGTCTGAGTTCTCCTATTCTCGGTCCCCGGCGGGATGCGGCCCGCCTTTTCCACCCTCATTTATTTCCTTATCGTTATGACTATATTATTATCCTTATTCTTCCTATTCCTATAGTATATATGCACTTCACATCAGAATTTATATAGCCATCCAAAAAATAACGCAATCAGGTTAAAAGGTTAAACAAATCTCAGTTTCAACTGTTCGTTTCAGCCAAAACAAACGCTTCATTTGCTATTTTTCTAAAGCAGAATCAATAAATATTATTAGGATTTTCCGGGGAGACGAAAAAGAAACTGGGCTGAAGAAATGAAAAGAGATTAAAATAGTAACCGGGTATTATTACTTCGTACACAGATATACATTTTTGTTTTTCTTAA
>JABASF010002410.1:0-14955 GCA_019776145.1 Harlomillsia oculata
AAGCCAGCGGGGTTAATGTTATTGCAATTGTAACAGCCATGTTAGCATAAAACAGGTACAGGTTCCTTAAGATCAATCGATGATTGATCGTACTGACCTGCTTCGATAAAAAATCATCCACGCCGCTTGGAAGCGACTGAAAAGAATTATATGTTTAGAATTTTGAATTTTTTGAACAATGAATCTAACGTAACAACGGCATCAGCATGGATATCGACAATTAAAACATAAAAAGAGCTCACGGAAAGGCAGCCATCGTGGCCAGCTTTACGTAAATGTCCTTGTTGACGCGGTCAGCACAAGAATAGGAGTGTGGAGGCGGAAGTTTGTACTTGGCACAGAATGCGGCCGGCTGAAGATTATAATCTTGCAAAACATCACCCCGGTCACTCTTGTTCCCCACGACAAGGACAGGAATCTTCAGACTCTCATAGTAATTCTATAGCAAAAATCGAAACATTAATAAGAAATCAAACAGCACTAAAAGTCCTTATCTTGACCGCTTGAGGTAATGAAAGGTACAACTTACGAGGTACGTTCGAGCAACAAATTCAAAAGATTTAGGATCTGAAGCGTCGTAAACAAGACAGGCAACATCACACATAACTTCAGAAGTTGGTAGTACGTCAAGAACACGGTTCAGATCAATGTCTTGCATAACAAGATACTTTTCCTGTCCATAGACGGACACCATATTCACAACGAACTTCGGTAAGTCAATTGAGTCTAAATGTTGTGACCCATGAAGTGAACGACCTAACAAGCCTTGACATAACGTCGTCTTTCCTACTCCTTTAGCCCCGATAACATGACATCGATAAACGTTTCTAGTACTCTGCTTCTTTGCTAAATCTAATCGCTTTTCCCTCGTTACTGAAATAGCTTCAAGTTGGTTCTTATCTTCACAAATAGGGTAGCCCATATAGGCCATGTATTCCATCGTTCTGTTTACATCTAACAACGTCGTCAGTACCCATTGACACAGAAAACCTGAATATGTTAACCAGCCCTTTTCATTCGTTTGCACTCCATGAAACATATTACGACTCCAAGGTAAACCAGGCGTGATCGCAAAAAGATGCCCCAGCTCTTCTGGATTTAGGGATCTGTCACGGTCTTTATCATGCTTGACAAACATGGCAGTAAAGAAGTCGAATCCCACCTGAATTGTTAATGCAATGATTTACATAACAATAATTTTAGGATTGTATTAATCTTATTGTTTATTATAAAACTTGTAAAAGTTCCTAAGTCCTATAGGTATTTACCTGGTTGAGCTCAGTTGTGCAACCGAATGGAACGTTCAACAAAGGGCATAGATAATCATTACATACTGTTATGTCATCATTGTATCCAAATTTCCTCAAAGCAGTCCACGTTGTTTCATGCTTTCCTCGTTGAATAAATAATGTGTGAAGACAAAGGAAACCACACAAAGTGATCCCATTATTGTGCACTCCATCAGGGCTATTGCGAGTGATAATGGCTTTTACGGAATCCAGCGCAGCTGGTTGTAACGGAGCATCGTAGCAGAATTTCTGAAAGGCATACATCTCCATATCATCGAGAATTCCATCATTGTTTACGTCACAGATTCGAAATATTCTTTCAAGCCCCTTTTTGCACCGTTCCGTCAACTGCAAAACACGAGACAATAATCTCATAATGTCACACATCCAAATAATGAATACATCAACCCATAAACCAATGACCAAAATTTAAAATACTTCTTTCTTGTCCGAGTTATACAATGGGGATGTGGGGTGCAAAACTGCTTTTTGAGCGTAAAAGAAAAGTTCAGAAACGTTCCTGAGACTGCGAGCTGAGCACTATAAAATTCAGAGCAACACCACATTACATTTTACAATCTGTTAATGCAGACATTGTAAATTAATGGTAATGTACTCGTAAGCACCGACCTCAATACATGTTTCAATCTCCGGGAAATCATTCATTAATGGAACAACCAACTGAAAGTACAATAGCAAAAACATATTTGTTACATAAACATTAAACCTTTCAATGTTTACAACATGTATGTTAGAATCAAGTAGAAAGTTAAGTAAAGTAAACACGTTCGCAACTTACATCCATTGTAGTGTAGTCAACTAGATCGATTTTATTTCCAACTAAAATTACGGGGACTTTGTGATTTTCTCCTAAAGTCTGTCTAATTAATGGAAGCCAGTATGTACTAATCTTATCAATAGTTTCTTCTTCATTGACTGAATAAACAATACAGATCACATGAGCACGATGAATTCCGTCCATTAACTCCGATTCGGATTGCTGAGACGCTGCAAATGAATAACCCGTACCAAATATTAGCTAGTCGAATAGGATGCATAAGAGTGCGATTTAAAGGCCAGTAATTGAATTGAGGTTCACATCAAGATCAACTTACATGAATAATCGACTATGTGAGTAGGAACCAACTCCGGTGTGACGTCAGCAGGAATGGTAATTTCTTCAGATTTCGCTGGAACCTTTATTAATCGAATTAATTAATTAATCCAGAAGATTAAGTAAACAACTAAAGGATTTAATATTAATGATAAAAATTTTGCTTACATCATCTGCAAACTCTTCTGAGACAAGTGACAAAATAACGGACGTTTTTCCCACAGACCTTTCGCCCACTAGTAATATTCTCACGTCCCGTCGAACTTGGCTTCGAAAATACATCTTGTCTTAGAGAATTTGAATCACAAATGGTAAGAGTTTGCAAACTCTTTTGAATATTTCAAATCAGCTGCAACATGAGTCAAAATAAAAAAAGTCCGTCAACTCTCGCTCTCGCCGGCACTATTAAACTGAAAAGGAGTCACACACAAAAATAATTAATTTGATTACCCTGCCCGCAGTGATTTGATCACACACGCATGTATTCAACATTCAAAAAATGTGTGTTCTGAATGTTAGAAAAACATAATTTACTCGAATTTTATATTTTCTCTCTCACAAACGAATTTAATTTGAAAATTCGGGTGATGCAAAAAATGATGATCACCCCTCCCTCAGTGGTAATAGGGCCTGATGTAACATCACGTCGCGCGTGAATGTGGATTCCATTCGCGTGTGCTTGTCTCAAAGGTGGCACGCCGCACACTCAAACGGAACGGAACGGACTTTTGCTCGTTCATGGAAACACAAAACAATGCAAAAGGAATTCGCGAATCTCTCACGTAACTTTATAACAACAACGTCTTCGCATGAAATGGAAATGATAAAGATTGCAAAATGTACATTGCGAAAAAAACTTGTTCAACAACTTTTGCTCAGATTTGTAAACAAAAAGTGACGGCGAGACTCCAAAAGACTGTTGATCTCGTGCGGCTCAGCTCAGCTCCTGTCATGTCATGTCATGATGACTCTCATGACCACTTTAAGTATATTTTCATTCATTATGTTTTATGACTCATGAATGACGCCTGACTGTGGAAAACAAATTAATGCACTTTTTCATTAAAAACCTAAAAATTCTTTAGGTAGTTCAATTTCATGATCATATTGCGAATTTTAGGTATTTCATTGCTTCGTTCGTCCCCGTTTTATATTTTTTGCGGATTTGAAGAACGTATTTCATTAGGTTCCGAATCCGATCAAGCTAAAAAGCAACCCAACAGAGCTAAGCATATGTTAAAAGAGTTAAAATTAAAACACTCGCAAATGGATTTTTCAATGCTAAAGACCTCTTTTTTTTTAGATACATTTGACCTCATTGAACTACAGCTCAGGTTAACCAAACCGCAAAGGTTACATTTTAGTTTCTTGAAAAAACCTTAAGAATCGCAAACTTGATTGCATTCTTATATGAAAATGAAAACTGACCTTTGTTCATGAACATCATTTTTAACTGAAAATGAAAATATGAAACGCTCGCTAATTACAAAAAGACAGGATATTCTTTGAAGTGAAGCCTTGAAAGATATTTGCAAATTATAATAAATGGTCATGTACCAATAATGCAATGTCAAATTAAATTGGACAATCTGCATTGGAAAATCTTACTTGTGAATCATTTGAGTAGCGAGTAGCGTTAATTGATTACATTTTATAACATTGTGAAATGAATGCACAAAGCGTAAAAATTGTATGGAGAATGAGGTTATTTCGTACGCTTGACACTCATTCGCCAATTTGCATCTGCAGTTTTTGATTGCACATTTGCTTTGTTCTTACAGCATGGAATGAATAAAATGAATTGCGTCTTTTTGTACGATGTTGATGTTGTTGATGTTGTTGATGTGATACTGCAATGTTTTCTTCGTTAAAAGACAGTAGACAGCAGCATGCATGGAGCAAAGGAGCAAAAGTAGATGGAAAAGGCGCCTTTATTGACGGCTTCACTTGAATGTGGGAGTTCAGTCAACGTGCAGCTCTTGTATCAGCAACACACTTTTCACTAGGTGCTTCGTATTAAAGGTCCAAATTAAATGTCGTTTGACATTTTTGTGAAAATGTGATAATACGTTAATATTTTAATTGATTATTTATTGTTGGGAATTTGTGAAGTCTCTATTCCGTAGAGATTTTGCACACATTTTGAAAGTTTTGAGGTCAGTCACACTATTTGTTTTCTTTCTTTTTTTAATATAAATTGCGGTATTTTTCCAGGGAAAGTACAGCTGATACCGTTTTTTGGAATTTCTGTTTTGGACATGATCGTCATCGTGAACGAACTTTATTTTTTTGAATTTTCGTAAATGTGTTCAACTAGTTACACGTCAACAACTAATATTAGTGTGGTTTCTTATTATAGTTAGCAGTGACGGCGAAAGACAAGAAACGACGTTAACTTTTGATGCGTTTTTGTTTTGTTTTTTTGGGCTGCTTCTGCTTATCACCAGAAAGTAGCAATGTAACTGAGAAAATGTCTTGAAAGAATTTCCAATGATTTTCTCCTTACAAAAATATAGTATAGTCAACAGACGAGAGAATGAGAGAAGGAAAGAACCATGAACAATAACGAAACGCTATTGTTTATTGTTTATTTTATTGCATTTTATCTTTTGACTCTCTTGTCTCTTCTCTTGCGTTGCGTACTGGGAAATGATGACAATTGACATTGCTATTGCTGATGCTGACTATTATGCTGGTGTGAATAGTTTTGGTGGTTGGGTGTTTTTGCATTTGTATTTCCAAGACCGTGATTGAAATTGCGGTTTTTGGGTTTGCTAACTTTATGTAGTCATTGCATTAGGTTTGGAGGGTTTGGAAATGTTAACTTGACATTGACACGGATTTTTGCATTGAATTGAAATGATTTGTCATTTGTGGATGCGGTTGGTTATTGTTATTTGTTATTCTTATTGCCATTGAAGCCATTGTCTAGTGAGTTGAAGTTAAATGTAATGTAATGTGCTTTGTATCCTTCGTCAGGAACATTATTAGGTATTTTGGTTAATGCTAATTATAAACGTTCGCATTCGTACAAATATAGGTTTTTTGGCCATAGGGATTAATATTAGAGATGACGGTTGAACATGACAGTGTGGAAACGTTGACTGTTTTGCTTGGGTGATGTTTACAATGTGGAAGTGGAAGATGATGTCATTAAGTTGGTATGCAAATAGTAACGTAATGTAAACGGTAAGGAACAGGAGGATGAGTGAATGAACGACAGGTGTAAGGAAAGAAAGGACAGAAGAGGAGAGGAACATTGAACAAAAGGCTAAAATTACCACAAGAGAAGGGCAAAATGTGCGGAACGGTCGTTGGCTTGGCGTATGACTTTTTGGCTCTTCTGTGTATATACACTGTGTACTATGCGAGTACAATCCGTTTTTTATTGCCAAAAATTCACTTCTTCACTTTTAGCCTCTAGCATTTTACTAGAAGTGCCCAGGTACCGAATAGACAGAAGAGCATCAACAACTGAGTGAACAACACCTGGGAACAATAATAATGATGGGGAGGATGTTGAATTTCAGGAGAGATTGTGTATTATAGTTGCGAAATGGTTGCATGTACGTTAGCGAATTCGGTTTTGCGAATCTCATCTTCCTTAGAGCTCATCTGCTCATCCCGTCCCGTGTTTTTGAGACTTTTAATGAAAACTGATTTTTAGAAACTAACCAACAGAATGGGAAATGGTAAGCAAAAGGGTAACGAAGTAAAGATCCAGTATCAGTAGTTGTTGAGGCTAGTGGCCACAATGTGCGCAAGTTTCAGTCTTATTGCATGATGTTTTTCCTGAATGAACAACTTTGAGAGTCTCCACGCTTGGCCAAACTTGACTTTGGCAGTGGCAGTGAACGCGAATTTTGTAAGTGGATGCTACCATGCTGCGTCGTATTTTGCCTCTGCAATTGAAATCAGAGGTCAACGTCAGCTAGAGGATTTGACCCAGTAGGAGAAAAGCGAGGGAGAGATGCTTCAAAACAAGTTGCCAGAATTTATTTGGTTTCGGGTTGGAGATGACTCGGCTAGGCATGTAAAGAAATATTATGCAAAATAATACTGTAGCATAAAAATATAAAACGCAGTATTTGAGATGACTGAGATGGGATGAGACTCAACATGTGAACTAGTGTGGAAGTGCAAGGATTTGAGATGAGCAAATCCGACCTGCTTCGTTGGGTCACAGTTAGAAATGTTGTTCGACCAGTTTCTTCTCCGTCTGTTTGTGTCTAAAAGTCTGTTTATATCGCAAGACTTGACTTGCTCCTTTTATGTATTTACTAGGACAAGTACGAGTACGACAGACGACGACGACACAAAACACCAAATCACTACCTTTCTCTCTTGTGCAACACTGTATGCAACAACTTTTCAATGTAAATGTCGTCTCGTGGCGTATTGTTTTTGCTTGAACTTAGGATTTCGTCACTCGACCTTTAACTTTGATAGTTTGGTTTGGTACCTTTACTTAAGTACTGCTTTTGGGGTAATCGAACATTATGTTAACCAGTCTAACGTTCACTAATCAACTCTATTATCACGAACAGCGTGTGTAAGTACGTATTCGAGAGCACACCTTTCGCACGTGCTGAAACTAGGAGCCAATAAGATGTTATTACTTGGAGATTATGACACTTACTTTCGCATACATTTTCATAATCCACAGCAAAGCGTGGGAAGGGAAGAATCCACGTGTTAGTGTTATTGTCATATAATTGTGCGAAGTTATTGCAAACTCTAATGCGAATAAAAGAAAATGCGCGTTCTGTCACTTTACTGCGTCTTAGTCTTGTTCATATTCATGATCAGCACAAAAAGGTACATGACATTCGGTTAATTGTCTGAGTCAGCTCGTGGGAAAAAATTTTTACAAAAAAAGTCCGGCTCCCACATATTGCCTCGCGTTCTTTTTTTACGTGTTGCTGTTGACTTGATCATTTGTAAACAACTTGTGAGTTATGTTTATAAGCCTTTCTGTCGTTATGTACATTGCGAATTACTGGAGCCGAAAACAGTATTTTTATAATGAAGTGTGTGTGTGTGTGTGTGTGGTTTGAGTCGTCATAGTCGTCATTCCCGTTGCCTGTGCGGTCGGTCCATGACAAACGCAATGCAATTTGTTTTTGTTTTCCCAATCAGTTTCTGGTCGTTACTCGTTATATGAAGGAAGTTCGTGATTTTGCACGGAGCCAGATCATGTATAAAGTTGAGTTTTTTATACATCACGATTTCGCGATATTGTAATTTTATTAAAGGATGAATGAGCTGCATGTAAGTAACAGGCGTGAGGATGTCTATGTACGATACGAAGTAGCATAGCATGTGATTTAAAGCCAAAACAAAAACAAGATAACAAAATTTTGCATAAAACTGTTGCAGATGAGACTGCGATTGATTGTAAAACGTAAATATTAGTATCACTGCGGAGATTAGAGATTTTGAATCTGTTTCTTTCCATTCCAGGTACGAAGGGGACGAAAATCACGTTCGTTTAGCTGTCATGTGCTTTTATCTTGTATTCAAATCAGTTATTTCATTTGAAAGTTTAATAATAAACACGTTTCGCCATGGAATATTTCATGGAAATCTTTGAGTTCACATGATTCCTGGATGGATGTCTTGTACAGACACGACAGGATTAAATTGTTATGTCTGTCTCTCTATCTGCGTGATGCATTGTCTTTACAGATGAATAGGTTATTTTTAGTATGTATGATTGATGGCCGTGTTTTCACATTAACGCATGGGTAATAAAAATTAATGTTCGTGTAATCGTTCTTGTCTTTTACAGCTCGAGATTCATTTCTTGTGGAGCAGTTTTTGCAATCGTCCGTTTTGTATACTCTAACCAATTCTTGGAATTGAATGAAATCGACCAACTCATATAAACCAAGAGTCTGCAATTCACGATGACCTCACTGAGCAGTGGTCTTCGTGACATCGCTCCATGCGAGTGTAAATCTTTAAAAGATGAAGACAATCATTCCCTCTGTGATGAATGTCAACGTCGGGAATGTTTTGAATGGACATGGGACAAAGAAAGTGGAGGCTCAACTTGCGAGTACAGTAACAATGACCGCGACGTTCTATTCAATCCCGGATTCAGCGTGGGCACGATGGGAATACGTGGTTCCAAACCTCTGACCCCTGGAGCGCATTACTATTGGGAGATTAAAATGTCTACTGAGGTCTATGGCACTGATATGGTATGCTCATTTGTTTTTATTGTTAATGTACATAATCGTGGAATGTTTATCAAGTACAGTACTATAGAGTACATGTAAACATAGTGGATTGAGATCCGTTCGTTGACTTCATTTCCAATATAAACTGAGTACAGCAGACAAAGTGCGAGTGGAATTGTCGCAACGGCTTATCGTTCATGTCAAGTCAATATTGATGTCTGGTTTACTTTTTTAATTCCTTTGCGGGTCATAAGTTCGCTTTGCACGAGTACAGAAATTACGGCCTACTTATGAAACTTTAAGCAATCCGGAAATCCGGATTCAGTATAGTTTTCGCCTTGCCAGTTGCCATTTATGTCACTTAATCTTGTTTTTAATGATTGAAATTGCTGTTGTGGTCCTAAATGTTAAAATATTATTGTTACACTAGATGATTGGAGTAGGTACCGAGAAGTCGGACTTGAAAGGGTACTCACATAATTTCGTCAGTCTTCTTGGAAGGGACTATGAATCTTGGGGACTTGGTTATAACGGTCACGTTCATCATGGTGGAATGTCCAGGCAATACTGCGATGCATTTGGTCAACATGCCATCATGGGAGTTCATGTTGACCTATGGACTGGAACTTTGGAGTTTTATCTCAACCGCAAACCAATGGGTAAATAAATTGTGTTTTAATGATAGCTCTCGCCTCTCGCTTCTAACTCGTGCATGTCAAGCTTTCATTCAATTATGTACTATTGAAAATTGAATTAATGTTCCATTTGATTTAATTAGGTGTGGCGTACAAAGGTCTATTGGGAAAAACTTTGTATCCGATGATCTCAAGCACTTCAGCTCGCAGCGGAATGAATCTTATTTTCTGTAGAAGCTATCCTGCTACACTCCAATTACAGACGTTACTCGCTATCGGCCGTCAAATTCCGCTTCCTGAAAATACCTCATTGTTTCGCACACTTACCTGTCTCCCACCTGGAATGATGACACTCCTCAAAAATAACTTTTGGTGGATTTCATGCAAAAACTGGATTTCGACGGTGCCGGTGAATAACCCTGACGCTGACGTTGGTGTTGGTGCAACAGTTAGTAACACTAGTCAGCAGAAACAATCAAGCAAATCCATTCGTCGAAAGAAAGCTAATAAGGGATCTTCGCAACCTGGTGTTTCATTGCGCTCTTCGCAAAGAAAAAAGGACGAACAACAAGATGAATCCAGCAATTCATCTCCAGAGCGTGAAACGAAACGCATGTGTTTGAGATCATCGAAGAAATAAATTTTAATCACGTTTACTATGTCATCGCTTAAGTGCTGTGTGCTTTAGGAGCTCCAAGCTGCAACCTACCTACAACCGTCAAAATTTTATAGTTTTTGTACGCGAACTGAATTTAATTTTTTGCTAAATCTTTTGTCTACCTTTTTGTGGGGGAATGCGAGATTCTCCAAAAGCTTGTACATGAAAGAAATGTTAAAAGTATATTTAAGCAATAGTTTCGCCGTGTTGTAAAATAAGTAGTAATTTATTCAACTTCCTGTAATGTAAAATTGTTGAAATATTATATCATTCGCATAATTTATTAAAATTGTATTTGAATGGTCGTATATTTTGAATTTAATTTATTGCTTACGACTTTGTGATATAATTTTACATTGTCTCCTGTTCATTTTCTTTTGCCTAGATGTTCCCGAGTTACAGAAGTGATATAGCTGAAAGCTGAATACTTGGTTACATTTTTGTGTGCAAAGTAACATGCATAATTGCATAACGTGTTTAAATAAGACTTACGTATACGTAATAAACTAAAGTTTGACATTGCAAGAAGTGCATAGAAATACAGAAATGATTGACATGACATCAATGACATGCTTACACCACGTTTACATCAGCCCGACCGACCGACCACCAACGTTGGCTGCTTTTCTCGGTTTCGTCATTCGTCAACGAGTTAATGTTGGCAGTGTTTTCTACTTCATTCCGTTATGTGGAAAATGTCTTTTTAGAGTGTGAGCTGCTGTTGCATGAACATGAACTGACAAGTCTCAAGGTACAAATTAGAGGTGATGGGAGGTTAAAGAATACCGTGGCAGGTTGACTGAAGAACTCGTGCGTTTAATCTTTGTCCAGGTTGAGTTAAAAGGGTTTCAGAATGTAATGAGATTTTTTTCAAGTTTGCAATGTCCGCTGGGGTAAGATGACTCGTGATAAATGATGTCCATGCAAGGGAAACAAAGAAAAGGCATTTCATGAGTGAGGATGAGTTTGGTCTTGTGAATTTTCATAGTATGAGAAGCTGTAGAGCCCCGCAGCATTCCTCTGGGTTTTGAATGTTATCTCTCCATAGTCGTGAGAATGCGGGCGGGACGTAGTAAAAAGCACGGAGGGTACGTAGTGGATAGTGTGAAAGCTCAAAGCTGTGCCTGCGTTCTGAGAGAAAGAGATCAATACGAGTTGCATCGATTGGCTCAAATGTCCGCAGGGCCTACGGCGGCTGCAGTGTGCCTTTTTACCCAGGCATAAATCCTGGATGTCCCGGGGTCTGTTTTCCTTACACAAAGTATCCACTGTTGTCTTTCAATTAGACATGATTAACTTCCTACTTGATCTTTCATAAAAGGATCTCCTTCTCCTTATTGACAATGTGTTATTGTCAAAAATTCATTTAAATGTCTGGGAACAGATTTTCAAGCAGCATAACAACCGAAGCGTTTCAGTTTTTGCTAGTAGGTTTCTCGGACTCTCGGAGAAACTAAGAACCGAATTCGGACGACGTGGAAGTCAGTCGGAGTTTGGTGGGCGAAGGGAACGGACTTGCCCGTACCATGAGTGTCCACAACTCTACGACGAATTCCACGCTCAGCACCGCCTTTGACCAGGTATAAAAGTCTTTTTTCCTCTCTTCATTGCATTCCGCCCATGCCTTCGATTTTTTAATCCACTTTAATTACATTTAAAATTCAATATGCAAATTGCAAAGACAAAGCGTATACAGGAAAAAATTATACAGTGCATTTCCAGAACTCTATAAGTCATTACGCATCCACGATTTTTCATGTTTCGATTTTAGCTTATCCGCAATACAAAATGTGCATTACAACCTTCCTGAGTTGATAATGGGAAAAGCAGTTATCTTATTTTTGAGAACGACGATTCGTGTTTTGTGCTTGACTTGTATGTGTCTTCGCTCTAAAATTCAGGAATACCATAGCTTGAGCCTGCCGTTAACGGTAATCGAAAACGATTTTGGGCTCTAAGGTTGTTTTATTTTTGTAGTAGAGACAGAGGAGGCGAAATGTATTCTGTTGCATGCTCGCATAGCTTATGTTTATTCTTCATGAAGTATGCATTCGTCTCGGCTCGTTCGCTCTCTATACCAGGAAACATGTCAGCTTGCAATTTCTTCCAGTTTAAAAAAATTGGCAAGATTGTCTTACAAAATGTGGATGAGAGAAAGCCGGGGGCGACCTAGTCAAAGAGGCGTGACTCGCCTGGGAAAATTGCCTCGTCCGCGTGCAAACACACGAGCTGTTGACTTTCTCCTGTACCTGATGTCTCTTTAACAAGAATTTCTCTCATCTCACTTTTCTCTCCTTCAATTCTTACACATCTCTGCCCACATAAGAATCCATGAAAACGAGAAAAACCTTTTCCCGGATTATATTATATTTGTGCTCGAGTCTGAGTCGGCAAAGCATTTACACACGTATACGTAATAATAACGTAATAGTACTTTTTTTCTCTGAAGCACGTTGTGTTCGTCCAATTGGCTTTTGGTTGCATGTCCTCACGGACACAAGTTTCTCGTGCGTGAGTGAGATTGAGATATATAGTGAGAAGATGACTGTGTCACAAGTCACCGAACAAAGATTGTAACATGTACCATCATATCACGTCCTGTCTCAAATTACGGGAGTCGGCATAAGAAATTGACGCAATAAAAAACTTGTTTGGACAAGTGCAAAATGCAAACTGCCATGCTCAATTACACAAAGAGCTTTTTTTTTGTTGTGAGAATTTTAGCGAGCGTTCTTTTCCTCTCGTGCTATATCTCAAATGATTTATGGTCATTGTTCTTTGTTTGTTTGTGACTTTCACTGACTTTCTTTTCGCTTGACAGAGTCAAATGATCTGCGGGTCCATGGTGGAAGTTTCAGATGGGAAAGGACGTCCAGTGCCCCGTCGTCTTGTACTCACCTCGACTCACCTGGCCGTGCAAAAAAATCTGGGAAAAGACGGAGGAGACGATGTGGACAGCACTCGACCCACTCATGGCTCTGTGTCCGACAGAGGATTGTCCGGAGAAGGTTCCTTCGACTCTTTCGTAGACACGGACTCACCGCCACCCGAATACAACGTAAGTGTCTTTTTGCGTCAGTCTAAATTAAGATCCCTGTCGTTCGTCCCAAATGTCCAGACAGCCAATTACAAACTGTCCTCGACTCATCTCAACTTCTCCAGTTTCCCACAATACAATTACGCAACGGAAGAAAACTCCTTTTTCCAGTCAGGCAAAGACCTATACAATTACTTATTTCTTGCTGCTATTATCGATATGCGACATCCAAAAATGTCACTTCCGAATAAACTGTCTAGAGTGCTGATGCGGACTTACTGCATAATACACGACTATATAGTAAGAGAAACTATGAGCCGAAACTTGCGACGTTTGTATTAAATCTATACTTATTACGATTGTTTGTTTTATTACATACGTTTCGTCCTTTTTTTGGTTTCCTATTGCAAAAGTCACGTCAAGTTGGACGCATAAAAGTCACCACAGTACTACACTTTATTCCATTCATTCTCCACGGTCCAACTTTCCAGTTACGGCTTAGGTAATTGGTCATCCTCTTTGTGGACGGGTAAAACGGAAGGACCGTTAAACCCCGTTGTGACCCGCCCATTGTCTCCTTTGTTCTCCCAATGTCCCAATGGCTCCATGCCAGAAGATGTAATTGCCATGTCAAAACTGCACGCTTCGCCTTACCCATTAGATGAAATGAGCAAGGATAAATCCTAAACAAAGCAAAAAAGCTCCAACCAACCACAAAATCCGAGATGGAAAGCATTCTGCTCCAGTTTTTTGCAAACTTATTATGTAATCCTTTTAGCCCACAGTGTTTTCAAAATTACAAAAACCAAACCACGGAGCCACAAGTCATTTGAACTTACACGTTCATACTTAATGCACACTAATTCCTCCTGAAGCGAAAAAGCTCGAGAATAAGGCTTTGTATACGTATACGTGATTTGGAAAAGCTAACTCGGGATTTTGAGTGAAAGCGAAGAATTGCATTTTTCATACGAATTTATCCGTTTTGCGTTTTTCCTCATAGTTTTAATTGGAAAAGGCGAACGTGGAGGACTCACCTGGCTAGAATGTTAGGGTTTCGACAGGCACAAGACAGATGCGTAGATTACCTGAGAACGTCGTGTCCATGTCCCGCTTCACTCCCGGTTTTTCAAAGACCAATCAATATCAAGAACGACCTTGAGACTTTGTATACGAGCTTCCACTTCTGTATATCGCACAGGAACTCGAGTCAAGTGGAGATGTCCGACTCTAAAATTAGCCATGGCCCTGTCCAGGTGGCCCGATTTCGGGTTATTCACGTCATCATCCCACTTCCCTGAATCCAACCTCAAAATTCTCACCACGATGTTTTATTCTCTCTTCCTTTTTTGTCCAGAAACGAGAAGTAACGTTACAGCGCGTGGAAGGCACGCTCGGTCTTAGCGTTCGTGGGGGAGCGGAACATGACTTGCCTCTCATCGTTTCCCGCTTGAGTCCCGGAAGTCCGGCTGCTTTGTGCAAACAAGTGTACATTGGAGATGCCATCATTGCAAGTAAGATTGAAAAACACCTGAAGCAGTGATAGAATTTCTATAAATAACTTCGGAAAAGTTAAATCCTTAAATTAAATCCAAATCCAAAGGTCCATGGTCCAATCAGTATTATTTGCTGCTACAGGTACATTGCAATGTGAAATCTACCATTACCATTACGCTACGAACCGAAACCCTAGACAGGAACTTTCGTTTCGTTTTTGTTCCTTTCTTTTCAGGAATTTTTTTGATCATTAGAAAGCTATACGGTAAATGGAAGGAAATCGTAAAATAGTACTATTGTGTGTCGAGCAGACGGGCGACCGCCTACTTATCAGACGCAATAACTCATTGCCTGGAAAGAGCAAAGGTCGACTTTCAAGCAGGCAAGCAGAGAAACGAAAACGAGCACCTGAGCTTGATTACCTTTAGCGAAAAAAGATGAGCTGAACCTGAACAAAAAAAAAACTTTCATGTTAACAGTTTAGGTACTAGTACACATTTATTAAAACCCTTCTTTTCTCTCGTTTGACTTTTCTCCATT
>JABASF010002411.1:0-14948 GCA_019776145.1 Harlomillsia oculata
TTATAATTTCAAGTGCGACACTGGCGACTGGCGCACATCACTTTCCTTTTCCTTTTAAATTCTCGCGAAAATTATATTAAGTAATTCTACACAGTAGTAATTAATGTTTCCTTCAAATTATAGGATTTAAGAGTTTTTAACAATTAACAATGAAATGAACTGTTGCATAAGTTTGTATTTAGTGGCGGACACGTTGAATTTTGAACAACGTTTTCTCTTTTTGATTAACAGTTTTGGGATTCATGATTAAGTCATGATTTGATTGTGTTGTCACTGTTGTTAGGTTTGTATGAAGTCGTTTCGTGGTTGGCTGCACCTGCAGCAGGAAATGTCTTTCTTTTCCCCAAGATACTATAACAATATATAATTCAAATTCAAGAGACCATTGTAAGTTTATTCATAACTCTGAAGTTGCATCTTGCATCACTCCTGCTGGAAAGTCTTTTATAGTTGTAGTTGATGACTTGTTCAATCTTTGCGCAATAGTGAAAATTTACAAAATGGTTCAATCAAACACGACCTGTTGAAGAAAATATTTCGACTGTGTCTTCAAGTAATAAACAAGTAATGCGTTTTTAAGATAGCATACAATTACAAGACGGTAATTACATGTAGTACTATTTATATTATATTCTATATTTTGTTCATAGAGTTAAACATGTTATTTTCATTCAAATGAAATTCAATGAGTAATATTGTTCAATGCGAAGTCCACTAGGAAATTCTTTGATGACACTATTGAGACTGCGGAACTCTGCTCCTGCTCCCTTCTACATACACTTTGAGAATAGCAATAAAATCATCATTATGCTGTTTCATTTCCATGTTCATGTTGTTCATATATGGTTTCATTGTTTCTCTTTTCAAAAGATCAAGTCCGCAAACCCATTCCAAGAATTTAATTCCTTACCACTTGTAGGCATGAGGAATTAGAATTCTAGTAGAATCACATTCAATGGGAAAGTAGATTTTTACATCGTGATGTTTTACATGACAACGAATGTGACCTGTCGACGGGTGCATGCATGCATGTCGAATTCCTCACTTATAGTTGCTTAGTTGTTAGCACAATATGTAGTGACAGTTTAGAAGCGGTGGTGGTAGGTAGTAGCTGGTGATCAAAATTCTTTTGAAACAAAATCCTGAAGAAATGGACCCAAATTGTTGGACAAAAAGTAAAAGCAGAGAAGCGAAAGAGAAAGAATACAAGAAATGGAAGATGGAATTGTCTCTTCTCAAACGACGATACGAGCATGCGACGAAGGAATTAAAAGTCGAACAGCTCGACAAAAAGCAAGAAGAAAATCGGGCATACCTTCGTGGTAAAATTGAAGAAATCAAATCGGAACTTCATGTTCAAAATTCCGAAACACAAAAGCGAAGAAATGTAGGCTATGAGACCAATGCTAGTGATTTCAAAACGCGAATCGTAAAATTGGAGATTGCAGTAAGGCAGAACATGCACCTCGTTTTCCAAACGGAAAAACTCCTTGACAAAATTATCAGTAAAGTCACAAGACATCGACTCACGGTTTTATCTCTTTTTGGACGTTCCCTAACGCTGGAAGCATGCGAAAAACGAAAACTACATTTAGAAGCATACCTTTTCAATGTAAATTAACTTGTAATTGTAATACAGCTTCCATTTCAATCAAAGCTATGTAATTTAACAGGTGACCGTGCGTAATATTTAATTTGACAGTTGACGGAAAAATATGACACTATCATGTGGCGGTCTCGAATTTACCAGGAGGAGATTCGAGCAATGTTAGTGGACCGAAGTATGTACCATAATCGAAGATTTTACATAACAAAGTATTTGCTCAGGCTCAAAGATCGTCGACAAGAAATAGCAGCAAGGATAATGACAGCTTTTGACAATCGGTATATTGTCACTGAATTGAAATAATGTCAGCAATTTCAATCGTAATGTTCATAGCTAAACAATATTAATTCTTAACCCACTTTGTTCTTCAATGTAAAGCGATTCCACATTAAACGCTGCAAGAACTCATAGTACTAGAGATAACAAACATCAGGAAAGCCACTTGGATGACATGAGAAACATGATTTGCGAAATGCGTTGTCACAAGGAAGAAAATGAATTTGTGAACTTTAAGAACTCGATTCGTGACCAATATGAAACTGAAACTGGACGCCAAAGTAGCATTTTTGTTTATTCGTATTTTCTAAGTTTGATTCCAGTTTTAGCAAAATTCCAACTTTCCATGTCACGAAATTACACTTTTCATTGTCTTTATAGTACGAAAACTTCTTCGAAAAGAACAGCTTGTGGATAGGATTTTGACTGCATATCGCCGTGCACATAACGAAATAATATCATTGGAAGGTCCAATAAGCGAGAGAAGAATATTTAATCGCTACGTTAAACGCTTAGCAAAATATGAAGAGAAGATCCAATACAGCATTTCTCTAAAGGAAATGGTATGAATCGTAATTTATTTATTACTACTCTTATCTTCGTCTAATGCAGATTGAATAAGTCACATTTTCATGAAATTCAACGTTTCATGCAGATTGATTCTTTAACGGCGGATGTGAATCTGCTTCAATCCCACATTGCTCAAAAATGTAAAGAAAATGAAGAATTGGATCTCGGGAACCAGGAGAGATATCCTCAACTTGAAGCACGGAATCGCGTTGGTCGGAAAATATTAGAAAGATTAAAAAGGAAAGTTCAAGATGAACAACAAATTGTGGCTCTGGTACTTAAGGAATTCGCCAATCTGTCGAAATTGCTTCAAATAGACGATACTGCAGCTACTCGCAAACTCGGTTTGGACCCGTTAGCCCGTTATTAGTTCATCAAGAATGTTTTTTCATTATGACCATCACTAATGCACTGGATATTTTACCATACTTTCAGGGAATGATAAAGGAATGGTAGAACAAAATATTCCCATATACATCGACTTGTTTGAGCGAAAAATAGAATCCCTTCAATATTGCTTAAGTACCCCTGGATCCTTTTTGAATGAAGACACTGGAATATTTGATTCAGACATCTTTAAAAAGCACAAGTCTTATGGTGGACCATTCAAACCACACCTAATTTTTGCTTCTTTACTTATTGGGTACAACAATCACTGAAACAATCATCTAATCTTGATGACACATTAGATTCTAATTAATCAGTATACTCTGTGCTTTTTTGTATTACTTAGGGAAGATGACGACGGCGACAGAGGTGACATTAAGCCAATACGTTATAAGGATGCCTTAAAATTCGTTCGCAATAAAATGATGGAGAAACAATTAGAACCTTCTTTATCATCAACAAAATCGAAAGTCCTGGATAATGGACAAAGGTCAATAAATAGAGTATCTCATATCCATATTAAAAACAGACCCAGCTCACAAAGCTTGCAATTTCGCAAATCTTCTCGGATGGACGGAAACCAACGATAATATTGCAAGAGCAGCTGACTACTATTAATATTGTATTTGTAACTGAATTAGTACAGCAGCAAAATTCATTGTTGTGAATACAATTCATAATTCTCGTGATAGAATAAATAGCGACGAAATGTCCATGGATAAGAAAAGTCGAACTAGAACAATATTTAACCAGTTTATAAACTTATTTTAAAAGCTAATAACAGTCGTTGGTAAATGTGCAGAAATCTGTAGAAAAAAAAGTGCACCACATGTACACTGCTGGCAAGAGAAAGAATCTACTATTGCTGTTTCCGGAAACGGGTTTCTCTGTCTTCATTTTGCCTTTGCATTTGTAAACGTCTGGCTTCGTCTCGCCATTTCTGCAGCGTTGAATGATCTCTACGAGAAACGACAAACAAATGTACTAAAAGAATGTTGAAAATCCTATCCCATTACTACAATGCATATCTGATTATTAGTTACTTGAGCTTTTGGATGAGTGAGTCCGTAGTGCTTGCTTTCTTCTCTTCAATGGATCTTCGAAGATCTTCTACAGCTTTATCGTAAATATTCTCCTTAGAATACCCTCGATACCTATTTAAAATGTGACGATTCTTTCTTTAGTTTTAATCTTATGTTAGTATAATGTAGTTTTAGTCGAAATATGAGGTGCGTTTTTCAATATATAGTTGGTGATGTCATACGGAATGTGCTTCCACAAATCCCAAGTGTACTTCATGTTTGTCATTTCCTTATTTTCTCTGGGACAAGATGCCGCAATCTTCTTGAGAGTCTTATTGTTGCTTTTTGTTAAATAAGAAACCTTTGTTGTTGGACACTCCTGGGCTTCGGTGTTTACAACCATTTGTTGATATTCGGACAAATAATCCTGTACTCGTGATGCCTTATCGGCGAATTCGTCGTCATCAGTTTCTGGATACTTTGAGTTTGAACCTGGAAAAAGAGCGTGCAATTGTAATACCTATACCATTTTTATAGGAACACGGTACTTATTAATAAGTAATTCCGAAATTCAAACCTGAGATGTTAAAATCCGGGACCGTTACTCGCTGAAAAAGATAATTCTGAACTGCTTTTACACCATTTACAAGGATATGCTCAGGTGGATCCATGATTTTGTTCCCTCGAAGAGTCATGCTTTGCAAATTGGTCGCTTTATCTACATTAAGTAATGCATTTGAAATTAAAGACTATAGATTTTAACGAATGCAACTTAATTTTTGAATTTGGTCAGTATAAAGTGTCAACGAACACAAGGTGTATGGAAGTTCAGTCAATTCGTTATTGTCTAACAGAATGACACGCAGTTCACAGTGCTCCATTGGAAATGCGGGGAGAGTAGTCAATTTGTTGTCTCTGATGTCAAACCATGCTAGATATGGCAAGTTCAAGAAAAGTTGCGACGGAAGTTCTTTAATTTGATTATTCTTCAATGCCAAAGTCTGTTCAAAAGTATACAGTATACACCCCAATCAGTAATAATAAATTAATAATCATAATTCTTTAGTAAAAGTACGGCAAAAAAAACCTTAATTTGAGGACATTGGTGGAACAATATAGGAGGAGGAGCTTTCAATTGCATATTTGCAAGATTCACATGTCCAGAGTCCATTTTCTTTGTTTCATGATTGAAGTAGTCGTAATCTGACTTTTCCTTCCCATAGAATTGTCGTGGCTTCTCAGCAATCCTTCGAGTCGTAGGAACGACCGGTGTGTTGAGCCCTGTTGAATCATTTTCGTTTATCATTTGGTGGTTTCTGTAACGCTTGATTAAACATAGGTATAAGTAGCTAGTACATACCGAATTGTGCCAACTTCTGTTCATCAACCATACTGGCTTCTACTGCAGATCCCAGACTCCTTCGCATAGTTTGTGCGAGATGATACATATTTTGATACTCCATTAGTCTGACAAGCTGTGGTAATGATAGATCCTCTGTACAAATTCATGCAGTTCATTAAAAACTTGAATGACTGGATATTTATGATTCCGGACTTCCGGGATTGGACACGAAGCAAAACCTTCGTGTTGTGTATTGTGTTGAAAACGTAGTATAAGAAGCTGTAACTAACTATTCTTACTTATTTTCGCCTCGAATGTATTTGGTGGCCAAGACATGGTAAGTAGCGTTTAAGTCCTTTAAATGACAATTATGCTAATTGACTTATTCTTATTATGACTGTAATATATTATGTAGAGTTACCGTTATTTTATGTACGACAACGACAATCGAACCAGAGGGTGTGCCAAAATCTGGTTGGGGGTGCCTGTGCCTGGTGCCCTTCTTGTGTGATCGAAACAAACATATCCATAACGACTTATCTAATCTCTCCTAACCCTAACCCTCACTATTTGATCAATATAATATGCCCAGTGTAAAGTGTGATATCGTAGGGGGTTGTTGCGGTCTTGCAGTTGTTGTATAATATCAATAATATGTATTCTTAGAAGTTACGAAGTATTAATACAACTTTCACAATTCAGTGGAAGAAAACAGCAAAGTCAGGAGTCAGGAAGCATCAGAGAGATTGTTCTTTACAATCTGATGTTTATTACCGTAAAATGGTCTTTTTCGGATCTGCGACATTAATTTTTGGTTATTAAATATGTCCTATATTCCAGTTGATGTAACAGTATTATAATAGTAATAAATCATATAAAATCATAAATACTAAAGGACACGATGCTTTCCGTTTGGATTCTTAGTGTCTTCATTAAGTCTTCCACCGTGACCGTGACAGAATCCCCTTAATGTTTTTTGTAGTAAGGAGTCGTAATAGCTGAAATTGTGTAATCTTTTTGATATGTTGACAATAGCATTTTTAGGTCATCAATATCTGAGTACCGAAGCTTGAATGACTTTAAAAGCCGAGCATCTTCGTCTTCGCCGTATCGTCTTATCTTCCAGTTCTTGTCGGGCGGGTTAAATGATATTTCACTTTTTTCCTTGGTGCACAAATAGACATGCGAATTTAGATCAATGACGGATTGCAGTTCGCGACCGTTCCATCCTGGCTTCTCTCTACGACGAGTCTCTTTGTTAGTAAAGTTGCGATTGTATTCTGCAGAATTATGTTACAACAAAAATGTTCATTATCCAATTATGCTATCCAATTAGATATTATAAAAATTGCTTACCCGTAGAGAACTTTTTTCCAGCTCTGCAACAGATGCATTTAGTCAAATCAGGTTCTACTTTGATGATTTCGTTCATGACAAAACAAGCATTTATGAAAGCTCTCTTAAGCCGAGCGAATACCTACAACAAAACTATTACTGTGTCCTCGGTCACAGATTTCGCCAACAGTTCTAGAAGTGAAATGACCAATAGAACCGTACAATACATGAAAATATTAGTCGGTCAGTCAGTCACTGTGAACATTCCAGCGCTTCCGTGTTTGTTCATTTTTCCGCATGACTAAGCTACATGCAATATTCTCGTGAAGAATACACACATTAATTCCGTTATAGAATTTTATTGATTGCTCTCTGACAATTTATGCGCCCATGACCTGTCGTCTGCTGATCAATAACGACTTTCTTAACATTCCTTAGTACCGGAACCGGAACAAACGAGTACGAGGAGAAATGCGCATCTTACTCAGATTCTATTGATATAAGGAATATCTGCAATCTGACATTGACGATTGACGCCCATCTTAAAGGTTAAAGCTCAGCATGCCAGCATGCGACTCTGATTTCGTCTGTTTTTGACAAATATGGCATAACAAATAACAAACATTCAGCTTCAGCTATAGTTAGTACATGAAAATAATAGCGTATATAATGCAATAATGCTTGAATGGCTTGAAGTCCGACGATCTAGATGGTCTAGATCTAGGCAATCGACAAGACATGCCAGTTGTCATGTAAAAAATCCTCACCTTAGTACCTCTCACTCACTTCCGTTTAATTTTACCATTTAAGGGTAAAACCCTAAAATTCTGAGTTTCGGTTGTGAAAAGTATTCCTTAAGGCTGCGCCTTCGAATCCGGAAGATTGGGTCATATATATATATATAAGGATGATGATGGGCGACGAAATTACTTATTACTTCGTCTAATTTAGATTTAGACAGAGAAATTGAAAATATGGAGAAAGTGTGCAAGAAAATGACGAAAAAGTCGGAAAAGCTCCGTAATAAAATTTCAACAGCAGAATCCAAACTTATTAAGCGCCGGTTGGTACATACATTGGTACTTACCTAAAATTCAACATATCTGAAAACCAACATTAGGTGAAAGCATTATAATTTATAAGTTTATATTGATTGATTAAGAAATAAGTTGGTTGCTGAGCTACAGCTACAAGCCACCATCGATCGCTACGATGCAGAAATGTCGGCTAAACGAGAAATGTTAGAAGAAACTGTGAATCAAGACGCCAGCTTCAAGCTTCAATTGATATGATGGAAACGCAAATTAAGAGAAAGCAGTTATCTTTAGTGCTTATGGAAGAAGAAAATAACTATGATAACATGCTACAAGCATATTTATGACCATTGACCAATGACCAATTATTGGTAAAACTTAAATGATTCCAGGGCGGTAGACCGACAGCTGTTCTTTCTCTTCACTTCAGTAACTTCAGATTGGAAAGTAACCAAAATATTTGTTTATGAAAATAGAAAAAAATGAAAGCGGAGAAAAGCAAAACAAAAAGTCTAAATCAAAAGTCCGTCAAGCAGGAGGTATGAAAAGTAAGACCGCAAGGAGCAAGAAAGGCAAAAGGGGGTTAAAGAAGAAAGCTGGAGTCGATGGTGAACCAGGAGAAGGCGACGACGATTTGGATAATGCAAATGAAGCTGAAGATGGGGAAGAAGGCACTGTTCGGCAGTCCACTTCAAAGAAGTCTAAACAAAGAGTGATGAAAGTGATGAAGAAATCTGCAAAGCCTGGAACTGCTCAGAAGAAAAGTTCGAAGAAAGTAAAATCAAATATGAGTACAAAATCAAAAATGAGTATAAAATCAAAAAGTTCGAAGAAATCAAAGTCGAAGGAATCTAAGCAAGGTCCAGTCACCACCGTCAAGGAGGAGAAAACTGATATTGAAGAAGAAGTGGAGGAAACTGTAGAAGTGAAAGACGATGTGAACGAAATCGCAGAGGAAGGTGAGAAAGAAGTCAAAGTTCTTTTTGCAGTCACAGATGAACCTGAGGTGTCACAATCTGTCATGGAAGTCGGTCCGGGTCTTGATTTTAAACTCAAAAAGCGGAAGATGAAAAGACGTTCTACAAAAAAGATCAAACCCAAACGTGCTGCTACTAAAAAGAAATAAGATATTGATTATCGAGCGTGTACATCGTGTACTTGCATTCATTTACGGAAACGGAATCGCATTCGACAAGTCTTTCATTTATCTATTTATCAAATAAACTATATGACCTTATCCTGCAATCAATTGATTGGTTTGCCATCATACTAGTTGAACTCTGAATTTAACATTTAGGAAACAATATTAAGTGATTGCATGTGTTAATTTTTTTAATTTATTCATTTATTGACAGAATATGAACACAGAAGATCAAAAATGTTGAGAACGATTGATTATTTATTATGTTATGTATTCCATTCCATGGATATTTAAACTGTGCAATGCACTTCCAACGTTGAATTTTGGGATTTTCAATATCAATACCAAAGTTTAGGGTTAATTCACAGTTCAATTAAATTGATTGAATGTGCCCTGGGCAAATCCAGGTAAATCAACGCCAATCCAAGAGCAATACAAATGCAAAGGTTGGATAGAAAAAGAGATCTACATTCTGTAACGTCTGTAAGCCATGAAAACAAGCGCCCATTCAAATTCACCGTACTGCGATTTTATTCTGAACGCTACAGACTAAAGTACGTAAAGCTTCAACCGGAATAAATTTTGTTCACTTGTAATAATTTAGATTGATTATTCAAGGTTGATTTACGATTTGTTTTTACAATTTTTACTATTGTGGCGTGGCAGTTTTGTGAAATTGTAAAATGAATCCAACTAATCGTATTTCGCATTTATTTCGTACTCTTCTACGTCCAACTAACATTTTGCGTGTGAATAGTGTACGGACTGTTAAAACTACATCAGACGTGCATCCCAAAGCAGTTTATACTGATGATGAAACATTACTGGAGAATTTGCTGGAAAAACGAGAAAGTTGTGACGATTTGGTAATCAATCCGTTCAATAATAAATTCTATGAACACATATTAATTCGCGTAATTATTATTATTTAAAAGTTGAATAGAGCGCGTAGAAAGATTTTCTATGATACTAATAATAATAATACGCTTCTATAACTTTGCAGCCGGTGACAATGTCCAGTAACCCGTACGAAAGACCTCGTAAACAGTGTGTGCTGTGCAAGCATAATATTACACCGAACTGGAAAAATGTAAAATTATTGTATCAGTTTATTTCGCCGTATACTGGTCTTATTTTACAATCCAACATCACTGGGCTTTGTAAGCAGAAGCAAACGGAAGTCATTCACGAGATAACATTTGCTCGTAGACTTGGTATGCTTACGAATTGAGTTTATAATAACTGTTTTGATATTTGATACGAATTGGAATTGATTCGATTGATTATTGATGTATTTTCATTAATGATTATAACTTGATATATTTTTTTATTTTCTAGGTATGATGGGTCGGTTGCATAAAGAAGTCGAATTTTTGGATGATCCTAAGCTCGGAGATCTGGAAAGACCTTTCCGACCTCACGTTCACTAACACTATCATTAACTGTAACGTAGTCGAAACTTCCGAAAATGAATTTAACTGCTTTCAAAAGTCATGTACGTTTAAATTAGCATAATTTTGTATTCACTATATGAGAAGATTAATGAAATGCTACATACTAAAAAACGTCCAGTGTAATGTTTTTTAAGCATATACTTGCATTGATAAGTTTTATTAACTAATAGCTAATGATATATAACGTATGTCATCTAATTTTTTTTCTGTTATACAGATTACAGAATAGTATAATAATTATTTAGGCACCAAATTAGCTTAGATTTTCATAATACAATAGTGTTGTATTGCAGTCATCAAAATATTAGACGTCGAATCGAAAGTCGAAATGAATACATTTTCCTTGTTCAAAGAGTTCTCTAGTTTTGACCATTCACAATTTTTTGTAATTGATCAATAGCAGAACTGTGTCCTAATCTACTAACAGCCCCAGCTCGGGTAAGTGATGAAGATGAAGGGTCCGAAGGATTTTCGGATACATCCAACTCAAGGAAAGCTTGCAATTGGTCAATCCCGGAATGACGAATTGAGTCCACAGAATTATTATTAGATTCCGTTTCAATAGTTTGAATAGCTTCAGCTTGTGCAAACGCAATGGGGGGAGGTGCAAATTCCTCTGGAAATTGGTCATAGAGTTCAGCTATCTCATCGTCATTTTCTTCAACCTGCGATTTTTAAATTACAAACCATCATACAATAAATATACACAATATACAAGTCTGATTTTTCAAGTTCAAACTTCACATTCCTAAAGGCGTATTTAAATTGGAAATAAGTATTTTCGACGTACGGTTTCTAACTCTTGCACTATTATATTGATTGTAGCGAATTTGACATTCTCATAAATCATAGCGTCATCATTTTGTGAACTTTGGTTCTCAGTACTGTTCCCGTTAGATTGTTCTGTGGTAATCACTAGCGGCTCCGGAAATGATGTTCCATCAAGTCCATCATCTGGCAAATCGTATGGATTCTCCGAAGTTTCATCAGGACTGTTTTGGCATGGAACGCCGACTGCTTCTATTGAACGTGGACTTTCAGGACTGCCGGGAACACTATTGCCGAAATCGGAAAGAATGTCAAGATTATTGTCAATGTCAACAGATTTTTTCGACAATGTCGGGGACGGTTGGACAATAACTGTCCCGAGCAGTTCCTGACATTCGCTTTTCAGGGACGTTGAAACGGTGTCTTCATCAACTTCAGCATAAATATTCTCCTCATTTGGCAAAGGTGTTAACGGCAATTCTTCCATGTTATCCAAAGATAGAAGACCTTTCTCGTTTTCCGGAGTCATGCTTTCTTCTTCAGGTTTTGTTGGTTGTACCGGAGGAATCATGTTTTTGTAAACCCACCCCACATTTCCTTCTTGAGGTTTTGTTTGTTGTACCTCTTCATTTGGCATTATAACAAGTTCGGTTTTGGGGAAGCTATTGGATTTCTCCGGTTTGGGTGGACGAGGTGGTGGAATTGGACTGAACATTGCTTCTTCAAAGACATGATCCTTGATTTCCGAACTTGAACAATTTGAACGTCCAGAAAAGCTTGAACTTCTTGAGCTGAACATTATATCTGGAGCTGAATTCTTCTTGGTCAGCTTACGTAAATACATTGATACAGATGCAGGTGTACTGTCGCAGGACCAGGTTGATGAGGATTTCTCTGGAGTTTTGTCCTCTTCATTATCTTCGTTTTTCATGACTACTGGTTGATTATTTTTTGGCGTATCATAAATCTGGGGTGTAGGCATCCGTTTCTTTTTCGGAGGTAAAGGCGGCAAATTGTCTTGTGTTTTTTCCTTTGCAATCTTCCATGACTGTGACCTACCAATCTGACCAAAGCTGGTAATATTGCCAGAAATTGTGCCCTGGAGAGCAGCAATAAATGTTGGGCTTAGCTTTTGAGATAATCGGTTAAATCGAGCCAATTTTTCCTTAAACTGTTCAGGTTTAATGCCTTCGCATTCAACGGGTTCTGAACTTTGCGAGTCTTCAGATTTCATTTCGGGCGTTTCTGCTAGGACGATACTACTGACAGCTTCGTCTTTAGATACTGATACTGACTCAACAGACTGTTCAACTCCTTTACTCTCCGATTGAAGCTTTAGAAGCAATTTGCTTTGACGTTCAGGCTTCACTGGAACAGCTAGAGTTTGTAAAGTAGCGTTGATATTGATACTGTCATTTTTGGATTCTTCATTTGTTGAATCAGAATTTTGAGTTGACTCAGACGTTATCTCCTCTATTTGCTCTAGAGTTGGACTTGCAGGAATTCCAGATTCATCAGACTTTACAGACATTTTTGTGGGTGAAGGACCATTAGATCTGTCCTTGGTTGGAGTAGGCGTACCTGTGCTAGAACTTGCCCGGGAAGAAAACCCAGCAGAGTGTCCTTCGTCTTCGGAATCTACTCTCTTCATTTGCCCCATGCGAACTTTTAATTCATCCAGCACATTTTCATTCACAGCCAACTTGGATCCAACTGGTGGAGATCCTCTAAACTGATGAACTCCTAATGTTTTTGGTCTCTTTTGAGAATGGAAACCAGATCTTAAATCCACGGGTCCAGTAATCATTGACGGAGCATCCTTGATGTGTTTTCCCTTTTTGCCTTTCTCTTTATTGAACATCTTATGAAAAAATCCCCCAAAGGATTTCCACTTCTTGCCCGATTTTTCACTCCGGAGACTTAAGTCCTGGTCCACATAAGCTTCATCATAATCTGAACTTTGGGGATAATGCACGGTTTTCCAATTTTTGAATTCAGGTATATCATTCAAATGACTTCCACTGTGTCTATGAATTGTTCGTTCGTCTTCTGGAACTTCGGATATGGACACTAAATGTGAACCTGAAAGCGGTCGTTGTGCAGGGGCACTATTCCGTTTCTCAACCGAATTATCGAGAAATCCATTATTCTTTGCTTCTTTCTTAGGATCCAGTTTTTCCCAAGGGTCATCGTCGCCCATTGCTTCCACGTTTTCATAAATATCGTTTTCATTTGTGTCTCCCATCTCAGTCAGACTTTCGTCAGAACTCTTGCCTGGTCCACAAGGTTCGTAATTTTCATAAGCCCCTTCCTCAAATTCAATGATTTCGTCGTAGTGATGATCTTCGTCGTCCACAAAGGTGTGTTTATCCTTTTGCCACGGGTTGGAAACACACGCTTTGTTTCTCGGAGTTGTGCAAAAATTATTTTGTTGTGGCCTTGAGCTCTTATTTGAATGGAATGCAGAACCGAAAGATAATTTGCGAGCAAGTTCTCGTTTAAGTTCAGTCGCCTGTGGAGAAGATTCCAATGCTAGCAACGACGCAGAATGTCGAACTTTCTTGTCGTCACGGTGCGTAAAATTGGACATTAACCGACGCACTCTCGAGTTTGAATGATTGTTATTGAGAATATCTCGACTGGACATGGTATTATAGTTAATAACTGGAGCTTGTAGCGAAGTGAAACTGTAGCATTTGTGCATGACCGGATGAGGTCGATCGGTTTTAAGATAAAAGTTTTGTGGCATGTGGCTTAGTGAACCACGAATGTCCTGGGTTGATTTCGTAAAAGACTGCAAGAAAACATGTCAAACAAAAACTGTTTATTTAGATCAACCTTCTAAGTTAAAATAAAAATTAATATTACATAAATCATTATTATTAATAGAATAGTGAAGCTACAAGAGAAATAATTATCATTCATTACCCATTGTGACTGTGACAAAGTGGAGAAACTTGAATAATTATAAAATTGTGATCCCGGGTCCGACCACACTGGATATGAAATTTTAGGTGGTGATGAAGCAGCTTCTTGAATGGCAATAAGCCATTTTTCCAACTGCGTCTTGTCTAACGATCTCTGCCAAAGCAAATATGAAATATGACATTATGACGTCATCTAATGACACTTGCTGTATTTGTAAAAGTGATGTGATGTGATCAATGATCATAAAATGTTGGCCAACTGAAAATGAATTGATGAGAATTCAAATAATGAGGTCATGTTTACCAAATAGTACACTTGAGTGCGAGTCACGATCTGCAAGGGATATCCTTTACAACCTCGGATCTGAATGGGACGCACAGTAGAAGCAATTCCCAAATTGATTGAACCGCAAAAGCAAGATAAGGAATCGTATTCACTCTTGGATTTGTAGTAGGTCAATAGGCGACCATCCAGCACGAACCAGTACTTTTTCCAACCCAGCTGCAAATAGAAATAAATCAGTTATTATTACCTATAAAAAATGAAAAAATGACATTGAACGATGTCACATTTCTTCATGAAACTAGCACAAATGCATTCAACTGCATAAGACACTTTTTTTCATATCTAGTAGCTGGCTCAGCTCTGACCTGACAGACAAGTCACTGCGAACTTAAATATAGAATTCAAAGAATTAGTACTAATCTTACTTTATGTTCAAGAGATAATCTTTCCTTTGAAGCTCTGTCTGCTCTGTTTAATTCATAGTGAGAGTTGGAAGATTCTTTGAGTGGAATGAGTTTTGCAGTTTTTCAGTCGGCAATGATTAGTCGCTTCTCGCATCCCATGAGATTGAGTAAATGTTTTCATTTCCCAGTCACAAAGTAAATAGAATCAAAATCCAACCTTCGATTTGTGCCATTGGCAAGGTAGTTTGAAGAGGTTAGTACAAAAAATGACGATTTAACTGTCATGTCATAATGTCATAAGGAAAGAATGTGCATAAAGTAAGATTAGTACTAATTCTTTGAATTCTATATTTAAGTTCGCAGTGACTTGTCTGTCAGGTCAGAGCTGAGCCAGCT
>JABASF010002412.1:0-14944 GCA_019776145.1 Harlomillsia oculata
AGTGAGATTTGAGATTTCTTCAGGACAAGGAGTGGGAGCGGAGTGAGATTTGAGATTTCTTCATGACAGGGAGTGGGAGAGGGAAGGGGATTTGTAATTTCGGAAAATGGACAGGTATGAGCTATACTACAGGAACATTACTATACGTACAATTGAACAATTGAAAAGTAAGAAAAAGGAAATAAAACATTTTATTTTAAATGAAGATGGACGACCCCAATTAATGTATGAATCTCGTGGTTTTTATTTTAGTTTCATATTATTGAAAAAGATCTTAATTTGAATGATTTTGGGGAAAGTTTTAATCTACAGTTCATCCCGTGGGAAATCATATTTTTCATACTTACCTTCCTTGAGAGGCAAGTTGTCCCAAAAACTGAAACGGGAATCAAAATCTTCACCTTCCCAAGTGGACGTATCAATGTCAATCTGATAGTACTTTATTTGCTTCTGGCTAGGTGATATCGGTTTCCACTGTTTCGCTTTGCCCCATAACGCACTTGGCTTACTAAAATGTTCGAGAGCATATAAGAATAAGAAGTGTCCTGATTTTAGAAACAACTCCAATTGAAGTTTATTATGCTTACCCAGACTGAGCAAATGAGACCCACAATTTGATTAGTTTTTCCGAAAATTCGCCGATTTCTGAATCACTTTCGTAAGTTTTCGCTCCATGAGTAGCGTTGAACAGATATTGCAGCTCATCCGTATGCGCCACTCCTAAAATAATTTATTTTAGGTCCCAATTTGCAATGAAATGATCGTTTAGTGCCGCAAATGAGGTATTACAGTACTCACCAAACTGGCCTGGTATTCCAAAGAATGAGAACGTGTTGCTGTGATCTCCCGGAAATGAAAATACAAAAGGGTACACTTTGGAATGCTTGGAATGAAAACGAGCTACATCATTGATTGGACGAAAGAAATGCCTGTCAGAAAGCATTTCAGTGAGACTGGACCATGAGGATTCTCCAATAGCTTCCTCTTCAAAGTAAAATTCCCGAATTCTTTTTGAAATTTCATCCTTGCTGTAACCTTCTGGTACTAGATCATCGTAGTCCAACATGTCTGGTGCGATTTGATTCCACCGTTCATTTAGGTCGTTCGTAAAGTTTTTGTTCAATATCACTAAATTAAGAAGTATTATTTAGTATTAACTTTAAATATGAATGTAGTTATGTAGTAAACTTCTAATTCTACATCAATCATTTGTTGAAAACGTACTCGGAGTGTTGAATATGACTGCCTCATCTTGAAGAAAGCCTTGCATGTATGGAACTTTGTTTTCTAGTTTTCCTTGAGAAATAAAAGAGTAAGGAGTATCCGAAAGGAAAATTGGAGCTTTCCCATTTTCCACCACTGGAGCGAAAGTCACCAAAGGGAACATGAACCATTTCTAAAATGAGTGAAATGCTTTCATATTGTTTCAAGAATTACGTTGTTGTAATGCTTATTAGATTGATTTCAATTTCAACTATAGGATCTCACTATGAAATAATGCAAGGAACCAATTAATGCGTTGACGTCGGCGTTTCTTAAGCAATCCGCCAGAGCTTTCGTAGAATCCACTGGACAATTCAGTTTTTCACCAACAATCTTTGCGTTTTTCAAAGGATCTCTCTGCAATGCCCACTTTGAAAGAGCGCTACCGCTTACTGAAATGGCTCGATGGAACAGTCCTTTGGAAAATTTTAAAAGTCGTTTAAGAAAGCAACGCTTAAGTGTTTAAAAAGTATCGTTACTACGTTTGTTACCTGCACTCATTGGCGAAATTGAATGATAGTCGATCGATGCAGAACCTGCACTGTTTCCAAAAAGCGTCACTTTGTTAGGGTCACCTCCAAAATTCTCGATATTATCTTTAACCCATTTAAGGGCTTGCGCTTGATCCTTTAAGCCGTAGTTTCCTTGAATTTCACCGTCCCCAGTAGACAGAAATCCTAATAAATCATATTTGCAGTTCATGTCAGACTTCAACAGATTTTTGGTACATTCATGAATTAATGAATCTTAATGCTTACCCAAAGTAGTTAATCGGTAATTTAAAGTAACAACTACAACGGGTTCGTCCATCAAATACATCGCTTCATATTGATCAGACATGCCAAAAAAGAATGCACCACCATGAATCCAGACCATAACAGGAAGTTTATCTTTTGAATCAACCTTGCACAAAATATTAATTTCTTAGTGCATTTGTCAGTATTTTAATTGTTTTCTGTCAATGTTAACAAATACCTTTAAGACTGGTGTGAAAACGTTTACGAATAGACAATCCTCTGAGCCAATCACGTTTGCCTTCCCGAATTCCAATTGAGCACAAAAGCTACCGAATTTGGTCGCGTCTCTCGTGCCTTCCCATGGTGTCGGTGGTTCCGCAACCTAAGTTACAGAATAATAAATTGCATTCAAATTAGATTCACTGAAGTAACAACTTAGGAAATAAAGTAATCATTTTTATTAATTAATTTTATAACAATTATATTTCAATTTACCTCAAACCTTTTAGGAGGCTTGGCATATGGAATTCCCATAAAGCCATGGTAAATGTTTCCCTTTCGACTTTTCAATTCCAGACCTTGCAGTTTTCCTTGTTTTATTTGTACTTCTGGATGTTGTTTTGCGCAAACAACATGTGCTGACACGAAAAATGCCAATAAAGCTAAGGAAAACTTCATATTGAACGCCAATATTGATGAACTTAAATATTATGGCACAATAATTCTTGCTCTCTTCTTTGCCTCGTCTCAAGTACAACTGCTCGTGAGAGAAGAAACGACTTTTCGATGGAACTGGAAAGTGAACTGGAAACTCACTTTGGTTAAGTTTTTTGTTGCATAATAACTACGATACGCTCTGATGTAAAAGCGCTGGACATTATAAGCAACTCATGTTTGTCTGCAGGACGATGTGTCAATGTTACAAGGAAAGACGGTAAGATAATGTAATATGATGTGAACAGTGAACCTTACGTTTAAGTCTTTAAGTGTATCTGATAAAAAAGTTCTGGTCAACCTTGACCAAACTGCACTCTTGAATCTTATAAGCATTGATTTGGTTCAATATAATTTAATGACCATTCCTTCTTCCAGAAATGCGGTTTTACGATTTATATTTTTCAAACATAATTTAAAGCTGATGCATAGAAAACTGAATAAACAGATAAGCATTTTATTATGAATGAATGTTTGCGTTTAACGACATAAAGTTGATAAGGTTTAGTAATTTAAGTTTTAAGATTTAAGACCCAAGCTGCTTATTGGGCTTATTAATGCTATAGTTCATCTTTAAAGGAATCCTTTTTGGTATAGTCTTGTAATAACTGTTCCCAAAACTGAAGTCTTAGTTTGAAAGGTTCTTGAAGCACGTTTGTGTCATTATTAATGTCGTACCATGTGATGGGTTTCTTCCTGTTCGCTTGCTCAGGGGAAATTCGATTCCATTTGGCTTTACCCCAAGTGGCTTTGGGCTCTCTGAAATATTAAAGTCATTTTGATATCAAAACCTAATTATCTATATGGCTTTTCATATCCACCTGAGAAAGCATCCGATCGCAAGCATCAAGCAAGCAATGAGTTTATGTCAAAATGCCTTATAGTCATGTCCCGTTTTGCCCCAAGAAATCATTATAGCATTGCGTAAGATATCATTCAGAAAATGATCAATAAGCTATGCTACACAACATTAAGCACATGCACAGTATGAGTATAGCATCAGTTTTTAAACTGTCTGGAACAATGGTTTTACGTTACCCCGTTGTAGCAAACGACACCCATAGCTTAACTAGGCGTTTGGAAAATTCTTCGGATGCTGGAGAAAGTTTCGGGCTATAGGGATTAGGCAAATAGTACTGAAGATCATCCGCATGAGTGACTCCTATAGAAAAAGAATGATGCTCATCAATTTGAATACGAGATTAGCTACGTAAAAAGGTATAAAGACAAAAATAGAACTTGTGAGAGTTTTTTATATTAGAAAATGGTTTCATGTCCATGCTCATGTTCTTACCGAATATCTCCGTATTTCCTCCCATCATTGTTAAACTGTATTCTCCCTGATAGGAAAATAAATAAAGGTACACGGGCATGGACTTGGACAACTGCAAAGAAGTAAACTGGGTTGGGTAAAGAAAGTAAGTATCCGAGTACAAATTCGTCAAGTTCTGCAATGTCCCTTGACAGATTTCCTGATTGCCAAAGTAGAAGTTCTTTATTTTTTGTGAAACTGTAATTAGGTGTTCTGTAGGAAAGAGGTTTTCATAGCCGAATGTAAGTGGAGCAATTTCATTCCATTTCTGATTCAGATCCGCCAAAAGTTTTGAATCGTTCACAACAGCTACAAAAAGGACAAAAACTGTGTCTCATTTTCATTAATATGGCTCAGAACTTCGTTGACACTTTTAATTATTGAATTCAGCTTTATAATTACATAAGAGACTCCTGATTTCAGTTACAATGAAATGGGTACATGAAATGATGAAAGACCAATATAACTTGATTAGTCGTTGGAAGTCAATCGATTTGCTTACCCAGCGCGGAAATGAGAAGCCCTTCATCTTTGTTTGCTCCGAGTATAAATGGAACTTTACTGTGATGACTGCTCCTTGATCCAGGACCGGCTAATAAGAACGGTTGAGAAGAAGCTGGATCAACCGTTGGAGTGAATTTGACGAGTGGATCGCGAGACCATTTCTAAAAATAGAATGATAATAACATGGTTACAATCTAATTGACTTATATCAGTGCTGTCGACATTACAAAGGAGCTTACTGTCATCTTCTCAGTCCCTTCAATTAGTTCCTTAGCATCCTTTCGTTTGAAGCATTCTATCATTTCATTGGTTGTAGTCGTAGGACAGCTTACTATTTCTGCCAGCGCTTTAGTAGCGGATAAAGAATTTTCTTGAGCTTGAAATGTTGAAGGCGTATCAGCAGTTCCACTCAGTGCAATTGCACTATGGAATAATCCTATTAGTGTAATAATTATATCAATATCAATATGTACAGTACCATTTTATATTAGAAAGTGTATGCAAGTATTATAAAATACTCGTTGTGCTCATACTATAACGGTATAGCGTAATTTTGAATCCATCCAATTTTACCTTTTGCTAAAGGAGAAAGTATTAAATAATGAGTAGCAATTGAACCAGCACTTTCTCCAAAAATTGTGACTTGGTTTTTATTTCCGCCGAAAGCAGCAATGTTTTGCTGAACCCATTTTAAAGCTACAACAACGTCCTTCAATCCCATGTTTCCAGGTACAGCTTCATCTCCAGTACTTAAAAACCCTGGTCAAATAACATTTATAGATAAATCGCGTTCTAAATTCCCAAGAGAATAATAAATCGATTGCATATACCAAGAGGTCCGAGTCGGTAATTTACAGTAATTAAAATTACGTCTTCATCCATGAAGAAATCGGGCTTGTAGCCATGGCCTTCTCCAGTATGGAACGAACCTCCATGAATCCAGAACATAACTGGCAACGGGTTTTGGTAGTCTTTCTGAACACACATAACGTACAAGAATTTTTCAGAAGATCTGAACATAAATGAGTACAAGCGTCAAGCGTACTTAAATACCATTGGAATATGAACATTGAGAAATAAGCAATCTTCATCTCCTACGTATGGTTCCTCAAGTCGGTACGGGATTTGAGGACATTTATTTCCAGGAGCGTGAGCCGGTTTTACACTTTTCCATGTTCCAGTCAAAAGTTCAGGATCCTAAATAATGCACACATTCAACACATTTGTGAACAATCAAAGCGCTTTCTTTTGCTTTCACTTCAAAATAACCTGGAATCTTTGCGGCTGATTTGCATAACGAAGTCCCAAGAAGGAATAGAATGGTTTTCCATCACGTGACAGTCCAACCGTTCCTTGAAGGATTCCATTCGCAAGTTTGGTGTGCGGAGCTCCTTTCTTCATATGAATTTGTGATATAGAATCCACATCCACCAACAACTTCATTATGAATAAAAGTAATGCACTCGTAATAACGAATGAGGGATTTGCACGGTAAAATAGGTACATTATTTTTATTGGCACGGGATTACAATATTAACAACCTGTACAAATTAGTAAACGTTGCAAGTTAGTAATGTCAGTGTACTACTATAAAATCATGTTCCCCCAAACGTGGAGGTATCAGTAACCTTTATTAAATATAATAGCGCTTTAATAGTCAAAATCACGAAGCAGTGCTTCAAAACGACAGCTGAAAGCTTGTGAATATTTGAACTTTTGTCAAGTAGTAATGCAGTTAGTGGAAGCAGATTATGGCACAAATACAGTTCCAGTTGTTGATTAGGGACCGGGTCGCACATGATAAAGATAAGCTTGTTCATGTTGTGGATTTAACATGATGCAACACCTAACGTCAACATGTCAGCATCAGCGGTTGCGAGTTCGAAGACATCAGCAAAGATTATATAATTTAATCTCACTATTTTTGTAATTCGAAAAGGACAATGAATCCTGCAAACCTGTACAAGTTCAGTACTCATACTCATTAAAGCACTGGAGTTAGTAGAAGTATAATTTATATTCGTTGTAATTCAAAACATTGTAATATACACACTTTTACAATGCTCAGGAATGGAAAGCATTTATGAAAGGTTAGCATCTAATTTTGGCTGGATTTATAAGTCCGCAAAATGTGCATTCAAACGTATAAGTGCACATTATTATAAGTAAAACTTAATAATGCAATTAAATACTGTTCTCGCAGTCAAGGACTTTTTAATGCGAGATATGCACAGTTTGTGTATTTTTTAATGAGGTACATTTTGACAAGTTATAGTCATAGTTTGTCTCACTTTGTAGTCTATTAGTGTTGATTGCAATAGCATCATTATTTGCTACTGTGGTGGCCATACGTTCGAAGGATCCAAATTATCGAAAGACCAGTTGGAAAGTAAACCAAATGCCACGAAAATTAAGCAGGCGATCATTATAAGTATTGTGGCCCATAAGACGCAACGAACAGAGTTCTTACTTCGTTGAATTGTAAACTAAAAATCAATAAAAATCTATCACCCACAATTCCCTCAAAAACTTGGTTCAAGCATTTAACTACTGAGAAACTTACAAAAGTTACGGCGGTTCCAAAAATAAGCAGTTTCTCAGTTGGTGGTAAATTCCGATAAAATTTAATGGATACATTGTTTGTAACATCAATAATAATTTCTGCTGCTGGATTATGTACAACATTTTCCTTCCATTCTGCGATCTACAGTAATTAAATCTTTTAATATACGAACGTTTAAAGAATAAATCATAGCCATATCATAATGAGATCGACCCTTAACGAACCTTATAAATATTAGCATCCACTCGGTTTTCAGTGACAATCTGCTGCACTTTGAATCGTACGTAATCTTGAGGCGAATAAATTAGGAATCGTAGTATTGGGTCAGTATCTTTGTCCAATTCCTCAATAAAGGCAACTCGTCCATTGTCTTCTTGTGTGAATGCAGCTATGAATTTCTATATGTTTATAGAGTAGTTGGAAATGAAACATGGATGTCAATCTGAAATGCCAAACTGAATGTACAGCACGAAAAATAAGCATTCATAATTCAATTACTTTCGTAGCGACATCCACGCGCTGTCGAATTGTCAAGAGTTCCGCACCGGACGTAGTTGTCAACATGACAGTATCGTCAGGTTTACAAAACCCTTGAATGACACTTTTGGTATCGTCAGACAGAGGAAGAAATTGAAATCCTTGAAAAAAATACAGTTTATAATGAGTGCGTGGATCACCAAAGAAGTCATGTAAGTACATTGCATGCTAATCATTGTTTATGTCATGCAATAAATTACAAGATTATATAAAAGTAATTTAAAATAATGAAAATTAATTAATGGTCCACATCCAGTGTCCTTGAAAATTATAGTTTGTGTGCGGTCAGCAAATTATGCTAGAATAAAAACGAATTTGAAAATGTTCTCACGTTTTAAAGAGCACTTCATGGTAAACCAACATTCTCGGTCAAATAGTGCAAAATTGAGGTCGTCTTGAAAGCAAGCAATTTCAATTATATCCAAATCGACACTCATTGTTGTGTCGTCTGTAGAGCTAATAAATTATATTAGTACAAAGTCATGTATAAGGGAACATGGCGATGGGAGTAGGACACAGAAGAGCACAAGAGTAAAAGTAGGATATGAATTTAATCAGATTGACGTAAACTCGTAAATGATTCAAAAGGAAGAAAACGAGATGCTTTTTGGCACACATGGGCAACGCACAAAATGAATGACTGTGTGTTTTCCTCCGTAGATTTCACAGAAAGAGAGGGAAAGTTGCTCCGACCGAGAAAGCATGGTCTTTTTAACACAGTCAATAAACGCGAGTCCACATGCGCATTTCACTTCCGCCAATTTGCCGTACCTACCGAATTCCCTCCATCCGAAATACAAAGTTCCCTTTTGAGAAAGAAGAAGCGTTTGCTATTACACACGACTGACTCTTGTAAAAAATTCTCCGACTACAATATCAAAGTGTTTTGCTTGCTTTTGTTCCTTCTTCCAGTGTGGGGTTCCTTTCCAAGGACGGACGGTCGGTTTACTTCCTCATGTTTCTGCTTGTGATACCCATCTTGTACTGCGGGTTACTATCTCTCCTGGTTTCTCCGGTATTGCCCTTTTCTCGCTTTCCTTGGAAGTCAACTAAAAGAAGGAAGTAGAAATTGAACAGCGAGGCCGCACGACGACCCCGATTTGCTTTCTCCGCTTCGTCTACTTGGATTCTCTTTAGTTTGGGACAAACACGTTCCATAGTCTATGGACCGCATGAATAAAAACATACTCCATGTCCACGTCCTCCGGACTGTTCAGACACTCAGTTCCAAGTCGGAATTAGCATCGTTGCTAAGCCTTCCCTTTCCTCAGTGAAAGAACCCAAATCCCAACTGACTGCCATCAGAAATCATTATGCTTTTTGGAGCATGAAGAAACGCATGTGGGAATCGATGAGAATCCCTTTTCCCAAACCTCACAAAAATTCATACAACTTCTTTTATTAACTTTCCAACAACTGTATACTCTAACCTGTTGAAAAGAAAATGTTCTACTTCCATACCCTTTTTCTTGCATTCAAAAGGTTTCGTTGATTAAAAGTTTTACTCAGAACCTAAATTGCAATTATAAAAGCATAGAATTCAAAACAAAGTGTTATATGACAGGCTTCATAGATAATGTTATGAAACGCACTAAGTTTCGTTATTGGTTTTATAAAGAGAAAATGGCTCTTTTATACCTTTTCTCTGGGTTTATATAATGAAAAAACCAAAAACCAGAAATCCATTACAACAAAAACATGTAAACATGATTTTCAATTGTGATTTCAATACTAATTTGGCACATCCTGGATTTCATCATTCTACTATTTTGCACTGCACATTACAAGAATTCACAGATACCTGAGAACCTGAGCACTCCACTAACACTAATGCATAATGTTTCCCATGAATTCATAAAGTTTCATTGCAAGCGTGTGAAAATTCAAGACGGAAAGAATTCAAAATCATACATTTTCACTTAGCCCCTGGTCTCTTCATTGTTTTGTTTGCACTTAGACTTAGCAAGCGCCGATGAAACACAACTTTTCATGCGTCATTTACATGCAATCACCTTGAGTGCAACTCTGCAAAAGACAAACGCTAACCCTTTCATACCGGATAGGTCATCCCACGATCTCTCAACATTGAATCTCATTAAACTTTTTTTGGTCAACATCGGCTGTTGCTTTAGCTTACTCGAACGCAACACAAACACATCAAACTTGACTTGGTCATTGCCATGTTCGGTTGCCCTGCTCGAAATAGCTATAAGATATAGTTCGTTCCATTAAAAAAACGACTAATTTCAAGTGTTTTTAGTCATGTAATTTTTACATTTTGAAAACATTTCACACAGAATACGGAAAACAAACATGATTCACTTGTACGTTTTTCTTGCGGTTGCAGTCTGCGTGGCACTAGCGTACTTTTTTGGCGACATTAATTTCCACTTGCATTGTTTCTGGTCCTACTTGTACGCTAAATTTTTTAGATCGAAAATCAATTTAACGGATGTCAGCAGTTTATACGGTAATTTCCAAACTTCCAATAACACTTAAAACATGTTACTTTAATGAGATTTTAAAATGTTTGAATTTATCTTTTCACAAGGCGTTTGCTGGCTGACTGATTTAGACATTTACTTAATACACATGAATAATACCCGTTACTTTCGAGAACTCGAATATGGACGAATTGACTTTTTCGTTCGGTGCGGTTTGGACAAACATGTCAATATCTTTCTCAAAGGTCCTGGTTGTGTAGCAGGAAGTACAATGCTCAGATACCGACATGCTATTAAAACGTTTAGTTTATTTAAAGTAAGCTTATTGAATATAGTGTTTTTAAACTGTATATTTTTTTCAATCAATTGTCAAAAAATTTAATTATGTTTTATCATTTGGTAGGTCGTGACAAGTGTGAAATGGTGGGATGCATGGAGAGCATGTTATGTAGAGCAGAAAATTGTGTCACCGTCTGATGGAAAAGTTCTTGCAATCGGACTTACTAAATTGACTTTCCTCAATTCAGAAGTTTTTGACAAACTTGTGGAAGGACTTCCAAAGCCGTCAATGCCCGAAGACTTACGCAAGTTCATCGACGCTAATGATGCTATTGAATCTCATCAGCAACAAGTACAAGTTCGAAAGACAGGCTGAAACTGAAAACTTTAAAAATACTTTCTTTTGTTGACTGACTTGAATTCATTTACATTTACATTTGATTTTTTCAAAAATTGTGTCTTCTTGTCTCTCAATCGTCGTCAATGCATAATCTGCTGCATGGTTGCGTCTTTCATGCAAAGTGATTTTATATATTAATGAATAAATTCAATGAAAAATCAACACATCCACTTGTTTTTAAAATGAACGTGTCGTATATAAAGTAGAAGACATGAATAGTTTTGGACAACTCACCAAATCACGTGTTTCAATGATACGCTAGTAAAATAAATATATGCAAAAATCCTATTCAGTCAGCAGCCGTTCAGGGTCATTTGCTCGTCAAAAACTGGTTCTGAAAATTTGGGCAGTACATGGATTCCTGTTACTGCATCCCAAAAACTCAGGTCCAAAAAATGCTGCAGAGTATATTGTATAGTAACAAAGAGTATGGAAATGGAAAGTAACAGACATGAGGTATAAAACTTGACTTCAGCATCCCGTCTGCGAATCATTTCATTTGGGCCTTTTTAATGAAACTTTACTTTTCCACGTAAAGCGCAGTCCTCGGCACATTTTTGCGTTTTTGTGCGTTTCTGTTTTTCATTACATATAATTTAAGCACGCGCAGCTCGTTTAATGACCGCAATAGCATTTTCAACAATTTCCCACAGGCATCATACGACCATAACCTAATAACTTTTGTTTTTCGAATTATCTTCCAGTCGTTGTTCCAGTTGGAGTTTAACGAAAGATAGATATAGAATAAAGAAAATAGTGGGCAAGAAGAAAGTGATTCAATCCTTGATATAATGATAATGAATTGTTTATTATAGTGCCTCACTTTATCGGAATTTCCTGGAAATTCTTCATCATTATAGCTGACTACTTCCATTGTTATGTTTATATAACTTTATCATTTTTGCACAAAGGAGTGTGAATTCACACTGTTCTTACATTCTTTTCGTGATAGATGAACATTTATAAATTGCTCGGTGAGTAGTATTTCAATGAAAACAATGAAGTGCTCCTCCTTCTATTCAAAATAGAATTCTAAAATTCTTTCCTTTTCCTTCCTTAGATGTGGACAATGTCAGTTCCATGGAATTCTTTGCAGCATTTCCTTGCGGATCTCAACTGGGATTTCATAGGGAAGACAATTGCATGCTGGACAGTTGTAATATTTACGACATTTGATGTCGCATTGTATGTTGGTGTCGCATTTTTGTACGTTACGACCTTCGTTCGTCCGCAATTAAAACATTGGCAAAGTGGAGAATTCTATGGTAAATGTTTTGCACATTAGTATAAAATATATAAAATTACACGTGACGAGAATAGGCAAATGGAATTCATTATTTTCCTTCAGCTCTGTCGTTCCTTATGAAAGCATCGTTTCTAATAATTCACAGAGCATTCCTTGTGGATTATATTAGTGTGATTTGATGTGAAAAAGTACTTTGCTGGATCTCAGAACTGAATTGTGCAAGTATTTCAACAATGCATTTTATTATGATTAATGCAGGAATCTGCTGGTCCAGCGACACGGATTACCAATGCTCTCAGATGAATAATACCAGATTTTTTCGAGCTTTTGAGTACGGAAAACTAGATTTTATCGTACGGTCTGGACTGGCACCCGTTTGGGAGCTCGTGTTCGTTCCTCTCCTTCAAGCAAGACTTCCTGACACCAGTATTGTCATATCCGGTACAATTGCCAAGTATCGGCATCCAGTTCCTGTCTTTAGCCTTTACAAGGTACCAAACTTTCTTTACAAAACATAACTTTCTCACATTATGTAATTTCTGAACTAATCGTTTTTCACGTGCATGCATTTTCTTTCAGGTTGTTACAAAGCTAATCTGTTGGAATGTCAATGCAAAATGTATTTTTTTGGAACAAAGTTTAGTAACTCTGTCTGATAATCAAGTCAAGGCCGTGAGCTATACAAAGCTTAGGTATAGTTCTGCAAAGTTTATCGAAAAAGCTGTTAACTTCACTCCAAGTCCAGAACTTCCAGATCATGTAGCAAAATACTTGCAAGCTCACGAGGAAATTTTACCGTATCAGCAAGGGGGTTTTAGAAATGGTACCAAATAAAAACGTACATTGAGTCGTGCTTTTGTATGTAATAAAATTCACAAAACCTAATTGTTTAATACGAATTTAATTTGATTCAATCGAGACAGTTTGACTCACAAGAAAAAGTATCTAAAGCACATTGAAATGAATCTTTAAGTGTCTTGCGTTGATGAGTTGGGATTTTGAGTATTTTCAAGAACAGCGTATCTTTCCTCTAAACGATCAATAAAAAGCCAGTGGTCACCGGAAGGTGTAAACGTTTTTACTACCCAAGTTTCATCCCTGGCGGCCCGTTCTTTGGCCAGGGTTCGTCCTCTCTCCTCGATTGCGTGTTTTGCTGCAGCCGCCTGTTCAGCGTCGTTATTCCTGTCAAAATTATTTTCAGTGTTCATTCGATAGCCCAAAAATACTTTCGGAATGATACTAATAAGCGTTATGGTAATACTTGAGGCCTAATGTAACTTCTTTCCATACTCGACGTGATTCATTGTACTCTTGCTCAGCTATTGGTTTTGTGATCTTTTTCTTTGTACTAACTGCCCGAGCATCAAAAAATTGTTCGGTAGGACCATCCCTCCAGCGAGCCGTCATTACTCCATTCCATTCACCATCAACTGTAAGAAATGGTTTCTTCTGGTCTGTAGGGCCAAAAGCTTGAGCTGAGAACTGTAAAGCAACCATAAATTACATAAAAAACATAATCCAGCACAACCATGGACTATTAAATATACTCAGATCTGATAACACGAAAACAACAAACCCGATGTTTCTCCCTGCCGAACATTCCTTTGGTAAGAAATTCTATTCGGACATGATAATTGGTTTGTGGTGACGAAATGTTGACAACACCACCCAATTCAACCCATGGAATTGTAAGTATTGAACGTGCGAAAGCATTCGGAAAGGTAACATTGTATTCTTCTTTCTGAGGATGATGAACTGTTATAACTCCATTCCCTATATTTGTCACACCTGAAATGAAATGTAAAGTGAATTGTGAAATGCGCCGCTAACCAAAATGGATGTATCGGAATATCGGAATGTCAATTCAAATGACTTTTCGCACCAACAGACAGTCCAAGAAACTTAGTGTTTGTAAGGATACTTGCGGTCATAGAAATCGCTTTTGGTACATGTTCCACATAAAAAGCAGAGCATGGAGGATGATGTGACACTTGTTCACTATGGAACATGAGCGCATTCGGATCGGGAATCCATTCCAAGTACCTGCTAGAAGATATGGAAGCCGTATCTGAATCCGTAGATTTCTTCTTCAGTTTTCTATACCACGGATGATGTGCCATTTTGGTATTTTGTTCCTCTGCTTCATTTTTCTCAGAAGGAAGGGGCCAGTAACAAGTAAACATTTCTCCTATTACAGGGTTATATGGTTTTTTTGCAATATCAGATTTCCGACTGGCATAGAATGATGACATGTACCACCTGTAAAATCATTTTTTCATGATTACTTTTACTTTTAGAAATTCAAAGCACGAGAACCTTTTAAATCAATATCTTTACTTGAGAACTGCAACAATTCTTGACTTTGGATCCGTTGCGTCTGCGATTGCCACGAATAAATCAGGATGTGAAAAGGTGTCAGCATACATTTCAAGCAATGACCGTTTCTCCAGCATATAAGTAGGTAAGCTAATGTTCATAAGGTCCATGCCGATTGAAATGTGAGCCATGATATGAGACAAAACCGTTCCTCTATTCTCCGTGGTCTCCTCAACATACGATTCTTCGTCACTGTCAAACAATGCGTCCCAGTCCACATTGTTGGTAAGAGAATTGGTCTGGGATACAGTCACTGAGGATATTTCTGAACTTGGAGCATGTCCAGATTGCGATTGTCCAGCGTTAGTTTGTCTGCTCTTAGTCGGTCTGTGCTTAATTGCATCTTTGCCTCCGTGTGACATTCTATCACTGCTAAGTCCCTCTTTTAGGTCACCACAGCTAAACAACAGAATTAAATGTACTCAATAATTTTGCATCTTAACTTCCTTAAAATCTCATGGTGAACCGAACACAAAGTCGTTAGATAGACAGTTCTCAAGTAAAGATATTGATTTAAAAGGTTCTCGTGCTTTGAATTTCTAAAAGTAAAAGTAATCATGAAAAAATGA
>JABASF010002413.1:0-14933 GCA_019776145.1 Harlomillsia oculata
AATTTGCATAATAAAAAGTACCAAGTTGTCCGGATGAACGAAAATACATTTTTCCAGTAAAGTTAGTTTCCAAAGTTGGAGCAAGTCAGCAACTGATGAATCCGATTTTTGAAAGTACGGCCAGACGCAATCAAATTCCTCTTCTAACAGGGCCCTTTATACATTTTGAATTTGTCAACTATTAGCATACTAATATAAAAACTGTTTTTTAAGATGAATCAAGTAGATAATTCAGAAATAAAACTGACTGGAACGGGGTCGTGACTTTCGGGGAGACGAGTACGACGAATTTCCGGGTTGTAATGTTTTTTCGAATGGAACGGTTGAGAACGATGGCTTTCAACACGCCCCAATCGTCGTGAGCTATGGTCACCCACGCTTGCCAAGTGTCTATAATCAAGTAATCACATCAGTCATTATTCTCATTATTGTCATTATTAATTATTAATGGTCATGGTCATGGAAAATCAAAAATCACGATCCATTCATGAATTTGTGATTAAGGGCAACTTGAGACACTCGACTGAGTGTCAATGGGGCATAATTTACGACATTTGCTACATGTTACTATTATAATAAGATCATTTAAGTTAACTAATTGACATTACCAGTCATGACGAAATGAATCCGATGACGATACGACAAACAATTAGTTGAGGATGCGTAAGAATAAACTATAATTTGCCTTTTCACAAATGAAGTTTGAAGAAGTCACTCAAATACGTAAAGAAGTACAGAAGTAACTGAAAGGATGGGTGAGACGGATACATGTTTAAAAGGAAAGAATTGTATCCAGAGGAAAGTAAAGTTTAAGGTTATCCAGTGGAAGTGGGCCTGGAAGGGGAATTACGTAACATTGTTCAAAATCCAGTTCGTGCATTCATTTATCATCAGATCATCTAGTAACCGCTTATCCTTGCGCATGTTGAACAATGTCAATTTAGTTTGGTGTCCATTTTCCAGTCAGATCATAAATTCATAGGGGCCATGGGAAATCCACATGTCGCCAAAAGACGAATAAAGCAAGCCAAGGAAATTGGCAATGTTCATTCAAACGTTCAAATAAGGGGATTGTGCCTGGAAATCCCAAACGAGCGCAAGTGAAACGAAATAGACGAGGTAACGCAAGGTCGACTTGCTTTCTGGATTCCAAGAAGGAAGATGCAAAAAGATGAACTAATAGGTGCCAACAGTCAACTATATTCGGCTGGGCGACGACGCGACAGGTCAAATTAGAATTTTCCATTTTGCGCATATCATTTACATAGTCAGTGGTTCATTATCAATACTTGTCTTTCCATGTGCGCCTCTCTCCAACGGTCCAGGTGTGGACGATCCTACGTTTAGGTGTTCCACGGAGTAAACCGGTTCTTTTCGTAAGGGAGTCGCGCGTCGCGCCTCCACAAACTCACATCTTGCGTTATCCATAATCCATCCTTTCAATTTTGCAAAAGCGAAATGCAATTGCCACATTACTACAACTGATATGAACAACTTTAGAAACTGAGTTTACTTTCAACTAACTGACTTTGTCTTCTCTCCTTCGCAAACTAGCAAAATTATTTCGGGAAGGAAGTCTGCTTTAGTTGGACTATTATGTACTATACTTCATTTGTGCATTTTTCCCAATTTTACTTTTCAGGATGACCTTGGCTGAGCACTTTCAAAAGATGCAAATCAATGCAGTGCATTTTTGCATTTACTTGATCACTACAAGGATCAACACGTCTTCTAAAAACTTGGAATCTTGCAACTTTGCTTTGCGGACGCGTGAGACTAACCAGGATCTGAAACTTTCATTAGAATGCTGTTCCGATGTCTCGAATACTCGGACTGGAACCGGTTCATTAGGCCTGGTCGTTTGCATTTTGACAATTGCAACTGCAAGTTATGTAACATAGTTAAGTAATGGACGTCAAGATTTAATACAAGAACTAGCAAGGTCACTTTGGCAGTGTTTTGTCTGGTTCACTTGAATTGTTTTTATTTTTAGCTTCTAAACATGATAATAATAATTATTATGGTACTACATATGAACGGGGGATTCATATTTTCATTACAAAAATGATATTTACAATATAATACAAACACATGCATCGTGTAGTGTTCACAATCGTTTACACTAGTACAGAATAGTCAACAAGTGACAACAAAAGTATTAATTATTAGCAACAGCAACAGTAACAGTAATATTAATGTTAATTAATAATAATAATCAACTAAATATATGTACTCTCTCTCACATTCGACATTATACAAATGCGACATGCACACAGACAAGATTTACATTGTATACAATTCATAAAGTAAAGTACAATAATTGTATAATTAATTTTTCACACTTTGTAATGACTTTGAGGACTAGACAAATCGGGAAAGGATTCAGTAAGTTTACATTTACTCGGGGACTTTCCTCTCTTGACGAAAAAGACTTGAATTTCGTCCAGGGATTTGCCTTTGGTTTCAGGAATACAAAAGAAAACGTAGAAAGTGCCGAAGAAACATACAGTTGCAAAGAACCAGTACGTTCCATGGTCATCCAGAAAGAGTTTGAGAGATTCGAAGCTGTTGGTCACAGCAAAAGCCAGGATCCATCTCGACATGAGAACAATGCAAGAAGTCAAACCTTTCATGTGGTTTGGCAGAATTTCTCCAATCATCATCATGCTGAGTGGACCGAATCCGAAGCTGTATGCCACCACGAAAGAAATGAGTGCAGCCAGTGGAACCCATGTGAGATCTTGGTGAGACATTCCCAGGATCAAAATGTCAGTTCGACGAAGGTAAAAGTATCCGCCCATGATCACAAGAGAAACGAACATGAAAATGTCCGAAATCATGAGAAGTATACGACGTCCGGCGTGGTCAACAATCAGCGCTGCAGGAATTGTCGACAACTGTACAAAAAGTTGCATTAATTTTCATTTTAATCAATAAATTATTATACTTTATTAAAAAATTACAACATTATCAGTTTCTAATCTTACCACTTGTGTGACTCCGATGATTATAGTTGACAAGTGAGGATCCATTTTCGCTCCTGCAGATTCGAAAATTTCTACAGTGTAGGCTACAACTGCATCCACCCCAGACATTGTGGTCAAGAACATGATTCCAATAAGCAAAATGGTGGGTTTTAGAATGGGACGACGCAAAGTATCCCTCAATGTCACTTTAATGATTCTAGCCTCGTCCACACTTTTTGCGAGCTGACAAATTAGTGCAATAATTAGTAATAAATTAGTTTGTTTTTTTATAATTGATAATGTATAAAAACAAAATTAGAACCATTGACAAACTTACTATTGACAACTCTCTTTGTACAACATGAGGATATTTTTTGGCACCCTTAAGCCACCGAAGCGCTTTTTCGGCTTTGGTCGTCTTTGACTTCTCCAAAAGAAATCGAGGAGATTCCGGTACGAACAGCATGATGAAATGGAATGCAATGGGAATTAGGGCACACGCCGCAGCTTGGTATCGCCAAGACACATAGTCACCAATGATGTAACTGTGCAAATGAGGAGCATAAGGTAATTTATTCATGTTCTCATGAAGTCATGAATATTCAAAATGAAATTCAATTTGAAGGTACGAAAAGAAGTTCAACTCACATATACAACATGCCAAATGAAAGTTTCAGATCAAAAAATGATCCAAGGGCACCCCTGATTTTGGGATCTGCCGTTTCGGCTGTAAACACTGGGGCAGTGATTGAAAATGCTCCTCCAGCAACCCCTAAGTTATTTTAAATCAGCATCATTAGGCGACTATGAGTATGAGTCACTCACACTTGACCTCGTGACCTGATAACCCATTGTTTAACATACCCGTTATGAATCTTCCGGCATAAATCATGAATAAGTTTTGGGCTCCAGCAATGAGAATCCAGCCAATAATGAAAGGCAGTGTCAAGAGTAACATGGACTTTCTCCGTCCAAATTTCCCGAGCCCGTAGCCAGCGATGGGGCATCCTGCGACTGCGCCAAGCTGTGTATAATATTGATACAAGAGAAAAAGATGAATTGTGTTGTGGCTCATCCTAAATTCATACGCTTACAATAATGACAACTTAACACATGAACTTACAAGAGAAATTGACCCAATCCAAGATTTAGCCCAGGTGGACAAATCACGAAACTGTGCTTCGCTGTCCTCCAGAGATGCAATTCCTGTTGAGCTCCATGCAAGGACAGTTCCAAATGCAAAGGCTCCCATGTTCGCTGTATTCAAACAAAGAAAACAGATTTCCTTGTCAGCATAACTGAATCGCAATGCAAAGTAACAGCCTTGACATTCTCATTACAATGACAATAAAAACATCTGCAAACACTCAAATTGTCGTTACTATTGAATTGTTTTCCTCGAATATCTGAATTAATTGTTTACCTGCAATTGCAGCGCATACTTGGGGCCACTTGCTCCCTTTGCGACCCTTGGTTGTGGCTGAAGGAAGCCTTGTGACCTCTCCTTTCTCAATGTCCTTTTCCCCTGACCAGTATTCAAGGCCTAAGTCTCTAATATCCATTTCGTCGACACTAACGATCATATCTTCTGTGACATCTTCAAGAATTTCGTCAGGGACCCCTTCAGTGCTCACCCCCAACCATTCCTGAGATTCGGATCTCTCCTCACGACTTGAAATAATGGCCATAGCTGCCTACACCGAAATTCTCCTGTATGGGACAGGGTTGAAAATAAAATAATCCGTACGGTAGCTCTCAAAAGCAGATCTAATTGAAGACTGTTAAAAATCACTCAAAAACCTATAGTACAATAATTTTGCAAAAATATGTGCGTCAAAGTCAAAGCTAATCACTTTTTTGATGACAATCGTGTTTGCGTGCTTTGGGTTTTATTTGTTTTTGCTGACGGAATGATTGACGTGAGTGCAGCGTCGCAGACGGTAGGAATAAAAAAAGAATGCACCACTATCTACCAAAAATTAGTACGTGAAACAGTTTGACAAACAAGTGATCAAAACGAGAACGGGCATTCGTGTTTTTATAACCACGGTGCACTTGATTGCTCAAGTCACAAAAGTACAAATTAGCATAATGGCATGGCAGGATGTGAACATGAACCAGCCTCAGTCACCGTCACCACCACTTCTTGTTGAGGTCATACACAATCAGAACAAAATAAAATTTGGAATGCAAATTTCTTATTACGATGGCATTGGACGGTCGTAACTGGATGAAACGGATTGCCAATTCTTTCCCATTATACCACCGCTCTCTTCTGTTTTCCCCTTATGAAAAAAGAACAACCCCCACTCTCATTTCGTCATTGCAATGGAAAACGTTCGTCATCCTAAAAACAATTTTACAAGAAAAATTATCTACAAAAAGAGTAGCAAAATCCGGAAGAAGTTCTAATAACCAAAAAATAATAAGCAGATAAGTGGAAATTTATTTAATGATATGCAAAATTGAGTTTCATTCATGCAGAATATGAGATGATGATCAACACTCGTTAATGATATAAGCACATCATTCGAGTGCAAATAAGAATGACAATTGGTTTGATGCGGCAAGCAAACTTTTCCATTGCCGCATATCATTTCAATATGAAGCAGCTTGACTTTACAATGTCGCAGCACATGTCTTGCAAAAACAATGTTAAGAGGGTTTAGAAATGTTTTTAAAAAATTAAGAATTATGATTTTCTAAAACATTCTAACAATTCTAAGGACAACATTGCAAATAGCGAAACTGCGAAACCCAGGCTGTTAAGCACGTAGCGGACCCGAATGCAAATTCATTAGTTACATGACCATTTGACCATGTCATTACCATTTTTAATGCTTTCTCACCAGTTAGCACATGTAAATCACAACCCCTAGTTTGAATTCCTGGTTTAATCTGCTCTCTTGACGAGTGTGAAAGCACAAAGTCATCTTCTCTTAGAAATCAAATGATATATTCATCACGTAAATCCCATACTCTCTTTCTCTTGGTATTGGTACCTCGTGAGCAACATTGCTTTATGTCAACATCACAGACAAGTGTCAGTGTCAGTGTCATGAACAAATGAAAAAGTACAAAGGGCCCCTAACTACGTTTTCTATCACAAACCTCATGATGAAATTTAATGATTATCGTTATGCAGACATCTAATACGACTACTGTATCAAAAACAGATTTATTTGACTGAAGAAGACAACGCACTACTATAGTTGACAAACCAAATGTATGTCAAAGTCGCGAAAAAATGAAACTATAGTCATAATCTGAGCAACTGTGCAAAATATTTTAGATTGTAGTTAAATTATAGTAACTTTACATAACCCATATAATTTTTTTCCGAACTCATTAAATCATTCTATTCTAAGATTTTTAATTACTTTTTTTACATAAAAAAACAAATCCTTCACCATTCCAATAATCTTAACCTGTAGACCATGTTTCCATAATGTAAGACTGAGATGAACATTAAGCAATTTTAAATGTTGGTTAGTTAAACAGGAGCAAACAACGCAACGCGACGTAACAACAAACAAACATTTTTTGCAGGTAAACAAAACACAAGAGAAAAGAGGTGAGACGGTGAGAGACACAACACAACATTATAACGCATAACACATAAGACATAAACACAATGAAAATGAATAGAGAATGCAAAACCTCAACCTTGAGAAATGCGTGGGTAATTGGAATACAAAATAATATAACAATAAAAATTTTAATTTGTAATCATTGTAATTAGTCATCACAATAAGTTTAAGGTGTTCATGACCTTTGGCTGTGTACGTTTCTGACCTTGCTCTTTTGTTTAGAAATTCACTACCTGATGATTTCTACATCGTATAAACTCTTTCTAGCTTGTAAGTCGAAATAGACTCGGAAGGTGAGCATGTCACCGGATTTCCTCAGGATTTCTTGTAGATCTTGAACCAACATGAAGTAAGAATGACGAGCTGACACTTGTTTGAAGTCATTGGATGCAATAGCTAGAATACCATATAAAACAATGATCATTAGTTTTATGAGTTTTATTATACGCATTACGTACAGTTGACACGTTTTGGGGGGTTCGGGTTCGGGGTTTTTTGTAGTAATGTTGATTAATTGATTAGATGCTGGCTTTATTTTATATGGGATAATGGGAACGTGAAGTGTGAATGTGAACGTACCAAATTCCTTGACGGGTTTTCCCAAAGTGTCACTCATGGTCACATTATAAGAAGCGACTAGTTCTTTCCATTCATGTTCCATGTCAATTAATTCCATATTAATCCCCAAATATTTCATTCCATTGATTTCCCTGGTGAGGAGAGAGAGTTTCCATTTGGTGCTCCCACCCCAGAAATGACCAGCTTGGAATTCCTTGGTCAAATTGAGGTCCAAGAATGACGTTTGCGGAGGAATGCTTTGGCTCACTTTGGCAGCCAGGTTGCGCACTTCCCAATAGATGAGTTGCTTTTCAACAGGCATGTTCTTCAAAGAAAAACAAAATCAATAATTCATATTAAATCAAATGATAATTCATACAACGATACTGTGTCGAACTGGAATACAATTTGCATAAATTTGTAACAATATGAAATGTCAATATATTTTGAAAGCATCGACTTCTTCGTACTTCATTCTCATCCGGAGTTGGTTTACCATAAACGCGCATTCGGAGTCGCAATTTGAGCACATCATGACGTACTAATTTATTCATTTGGTTATTAACAACGTCCAATGTGAGGAGATCTGGCCATCCGATGCGTTCTTTCACTGTGAAAAGATGCAAATCCGGACCGTCTGAGAAAAAGAAAACAAATTTTTAAATTGGAAATTGTTTTTTAAAAACATTTGCTTGCAATTCTAATCAATAATAATGAGACTAAGTAATGATTATAACAGTTGTTTACAAGTTGCAAAGGTACGTCCATCAGCATCCAAAACATCAACAGAGAATTCATTGTACACTGGTTGATCTGCTTTCAACAACGTGTAGTACAATGACAATTGTTTTCCTGCGAGTTCCACTGATGCTTTCCATGTGCTTTGCACTCCTAGCAATTTCCCTGCTTCAAACATGACTGCTTGATTTTTCAATCCGTTTGCCAATGAGGCTTTCCAGTTTTTGATTTCGAAATCGATCGTTCTTGATTCATGAGGTGGACCCACGAGCTATTAAAATAATCCCAATTATATAGTAGTATTATACAATAGCATAGTATACAATAACTGAAGCCATTCGATCCTTTATTGCTCACCTTTTCAATTCCTGAGATACGATTCGTCATATTCCCAAACATTTGAAATAAATTTTGTGTTTCAAATTTTGTTTTCATCACTTCCGTCGCTGCAAGATGAGTGTCGTTGTTGTGAACCTATCATTAATAAATTAATATTTATTCATTATATTAATAATTAAATCACTGCAGAGCAGCCGAGAGCAGCTAATACTATCAACACTCAGTACTATTGACAATTGACAAGTTCTTCGTTATATTGTTCTAATGATTCAATCAATTTTTCATGGCCTTAATAATTGTGTTAAGGTGTGAATGAAGATAAACATTATTATACTTATGCTTACAGTTTGCAAAGATTTGAGTTTTTCATTAAAAGTTTGCTGCTGGAAACTCAAAATTTCGGAACTTTTCCATAATTCTGAAATGTCATTTTCGTTATGTCGCACTTTGGCTTTCAGGGCTTCCAACGATGTGATTCCTGAATGCATTGCAGTGGAATTTTTCGACTTGGATTGAATGTCAGCGTACCCCAAACTTCCAACTGATTCCACTCGCAATTCTATATCGTTCAGCCGTTTCCCTAAAATGGCAAATTCGCTGGTGACATTTTCCAATTGTCGTTTGGCTTGAAGAAGGTCCATGGACACATTTTTGTTATCGCTCTTGTGAACTAATAAAATGTTCTCTAGTGTTTCCGAAGTATCTTCTTGGGCTCGTTGCAGATTCTTGTTATGCTTCCACATTTCCTTAATGTTTTCTTCTGTAAAGACTAATCGATCTTTAATATTCAGCATTTCTTCACGTGTCTTTGATTGCTCAGCCTGAATTTTTAAAATTGAACTAATAAATGTAACGCTTTTCATCTTTACCTAACACAATAAAACAACATAAAAATGACAATTTACATCAAGCATTCCAAACTGATGCATCGACTTGTTAACCAACTGCTCCATTATTGTAAACCGTGACGTCACAGCTTTAGCTTTGGCTACTTCTTCTACCATTGTATGATTGTTTGCGTTGTGTTCCTTTAATTCATTTTAAGTTTTAATTAATGCAATTAATATCAGCAAAAATTATCATATGTACAAATTATAATTGGCACAACTCACTTCATTCACTTCCAACAACTTGAGCAGGAACAGTTCTTGAGCATCGCTAATATTTTTGCTCTTGCTCCATAAGTCAGAAACATTTTGCTCTGTCGACGTAACTTGGTCTTTCAACATGGTCAAAGCCTTAGCATTCGCTTGAACCTTCTTGTTCATTGCCTATAAATCAATGAAAGATTTCAACTATTAATACACAAATACACAGTAGCTTCGTGTAAACCTGAGGAATTGATTGATTAAACGTCAAACGTACGGCTTTTTCATCTTCAATCTGCTTTTCGAAGGTCACAAAATCTCGACTCATGTTTCTCACGATCTCACTCAGCATTTTCGTAGCTACTTTAAATTCCATGAGTTTCACATTGACAGAATCGTGATCCGATTTTTGTGACTATAAAATATCAAAATCAGATAGAATAGCATAGTTGTGATCAAAGTGATCAAATAACGTTTTTCATTGTTTGGTTACCGCTTGTACGCTTCCAACCGTGTCCGAATGCTTATCTTGTGCACTCGCAATTTCCTTATGACTTCGCCACAACTCGGCAATGTTCTCTTCAAACGTTCCGATTCGGTCTTTGATCAATTCCAGTTCTGCTTTCGTAGATAATGAAAGATCTGATTTCGAGCTTGGCAATTGTGTCTGTAAGGTTTAATTATTGCACATCTATGATATTATTCTACCTTATATTTTTAAAAGCATTACAATTACAACTATTACAAGGAATAGTGCCTATGTTTGTTAATATAGTACCGTGTCACTAGAATCGTCATCTTCAACTCGTTTTTCAATAGCATCCAACTTGACTTGCATGTCTGCAAATTCCTTGACCCAATTTTTTATAGCGTCCATTGTCATATCAGCATCCTTTAATCCAGCCTTAAGAACAGATTTTAATAGGAACCAAATTAAGTTTTTCACTTTATGAATGAATGACTCTTTTTGTTTTAAATTACTTGATGCAAATTGTTTTCAATCTTCTCCACTTTGTAAAACAATCTGTCCACGTCGGATGCATTGTTGAACTTAACTCCATCGAGTCTTTCCATGATGTTATCGTGAGCTAAATTGTGTGCCATATTTTGCTCCAGTATTCCATCATCAATCCGTTTTAATTGATCATCATAAAACTCTGCAAAATTCTTCACCTTGGACTTCATTATTTCCGAGTCATTTGCATGCTTTTGTGCCAATGCGGCCAATTCCTGTTACAAATCAAGAAAATTATAAACCATACATTACGGAATGAGCAGTTAAGAGGTACATAAGTTTCAGTGATTTGTGACCCACTGACGATGAATGAAACAATTTATTGTCACTTTTATAGTCAATTGTCTCAAAATATGAAAAATTCATGACCGAATGCCCTCTTCGCACAAAAATATTACCAGAGTACAGAAAAAAGAGTTACAAACGATAAAGGCAAACATAAAATCAAGTTTTGTAAAAAGGGGACAAAATATGAAGACAAAGCCAGTTAGACTTCCGCTGCTGTCCATTGCGTTGGATGTTGGTTCTACCTTGGACTTTGATGTGGACAATGCATAAGAAACATTAATGCGGTACCTGACTCAAGTTGCGTATCTTGTGGGCGACAGTTTCCGTTGAGCTCGATTCTTGTCGACACATGTCATCGAGACGGCTCATTTCTCCCATCGTGTATTCCGTCAGATTCTTTAGTTTGTCCTTCTCCAATTTTGAGATTTCTGCAAGCTTTTTCACCATTTCGGCCATTGTTGCTGTTTTGTTGTCCGATGCGTCTGTCATTTTATCCAATGAGTCACGTACTGTTCGAACTTCCGATTGGAACTTATGTTCGTGAGATAATTGGACCTAAATTCACCAGTCATTTATAATACATAATTGCATTGCTGTATTTCATGAACAAATCTGAAAACGAAGTATGAAATACATAAAAACAAGCACGAATCACACCTCAAAAATTTGTCTGTCCTTTTCCTTTAGAGATTCAATTTCATGAGCACTTCGTATGCTATGTTCAGTCAAACTTGAGTTGTGCTCCTGGTTTACAATTAATTAGTTGTAGTCATTGTTGACATTGACATGACATTAATTACAAAAGTACTACGTTTTAGTAGATGACGTCATCATACCTTTCGGATTTCTTCAATTCTAGACTCCAGGAACAAATTACCATTTTGCATGCGTTCCGACGCTCGCTCTTGTTCTTTGGAAACTTCATTCACACGGCCAGAGAGTATATTGAACCCTTTTGAAATTACTTGAGTGTTCTGCTGTAAAATCTCCAAGTTCCTAGTTGTTGCAGCCAAGTTTGCTTCAATTTCTGCTAACTTTTTTTCTAGCTGAGTGAATTTTTTTAGTTGTGTTGTGGAGATTGAAATGTGATCACTTGTGGCTGTGGGATGCGGAAGTTCTGCATTGTCCTACGATTATGATTTATACCATACACACGTTTATTTCGGACGTGATTGTGATTATACCTAATAAAATTAACTAAGCTCTAATTTTCATAAAACTCACATGATGTCCATCAAAAACCTTTGAGAAATCCAACTCAAGTCCATCGGAGAAAAGACCTCCTCTGTAAAACAAAGAGGTCAACATGCGTGTTCACAATCAGCTTATTACTCTACAAAGATTGACTAACGTCCTCAATAAAGATAACTTTCTTCATAATATGTAGTTATATCATGTTCCGTATCCACAAGTATGCATATAATTGCACATATAATAACAAGCTGCTAATTTGTTGAATGCTCAACATGTCGTCATAACCTTAATTCTTTAGCCTATTTTGGTTGGTTACTGTTACTGGTTACCTTTCAAACTTATCCTTGTCCAGTTGACCGAGATTAAAAGATTTCCTAGCCGTCACAACAGTCACAAGAACAAACAAAAGGTAATAGAAAACTGGGGCGATCCATACTTGCCCCAAACGAACGGAGACAACGTTCGACCTCCGCATGGTAATATTTGCACGAGGACACGATTTGAGTTGACGATGACAACGACGAGAAATGGTCTCGGCGGTTCACAAATATCACACAACATTTACACGTTGACACATTCGACACAAATGCAAACAGCAGCCCAAAAGCTGCTCCAATGTTTGCACAACACAACTCGACTCTTGCCGTGTGACTGACCACCGACTCGGCTTGAAAGCTAGTTTACCCGTCCGTCCTCATCGTCCACACAGGAGGAAGAAGGTCAGTCAGTAACATCAAACAGCATTAACAGCAAAGTCAGCATTATGTTGTTACCTGTACACTGCTTTCATATTATGCAATACTGTCCCTTTGTACGTTTGCACACATTAATCGAATTTAATCCCAGTCTCAAGAATCCCCAGTGAGACCAAGCATGAAAAAATGTGCTAGTGCTCTTATTGCGGATATCACATTATGCTAATTCCCGTTTTCGCAATACTATTCTAATACATGCTTTTATACACATTTTTTTGCAAAAAAACTGGCCTAATCTGCCTAATCACAAGAAATAAGTAACTGAACATCTTAAAGGAAATTCGAAAAAACGTTGGTATGCATTGTATAATAAGTTCCCCGTTTCCGATGACGAGTGCAGTTTTGAACAATCAATCCAATCCCTAGATTGAAAAAAATGCTTGAGTAGCATGGTTACAACTTTCGGTATCATATGAGTCGTACATTTTATAGAATTTGAACATGAAAAAGCGGTTAAACGGCTTTCGTTGAATTGATCCTAAAAAACAACAACAATAATAATGTTAATACCGCAATGTATTGATTTCACGCAGAGTATATAAGATCTGTAGCCGTGCCCGGTTGTTGTGATACGGAAGATGCAGGTCCGCTTCTTATGCATTGCATTTCTAGCGTTGTTCTTACACGCAAACTTGATGGAACAACGCTTTTGTTTTTCCTCTTTCCATTTAATTACTATTGAATCAAAGGAAGCAGATCATGACGTTTCAAGCTGCTTTGCCTGGTATTCCTTCGGGCTGGTTGTTGAATTATGATTATTGAGACCGGTTTTTAACCCTCCGTCCATTCTGACAGGTTTCCAAGTTTTCCTCAATGACTTTTGACTCGCGGAAGAAATGAGGAATTAATTGATCAAGCTGCATGCTCCAAGTGACAATTTAATTTAAATATTATTATACAGGCGTGAAGTTCAATGTCGTGTGAAAAAAATAGTTCAAGTTACATTTAATCTTTCGGGTTTCAGTTAAATTAGATTGTGGAGGTTGTACATATGTACATAATAAACTCACATTGAAAGAATTACAAACAAATTGTAAATCGCCGATTCAATTTCAATTGGCTATTGTGATTGCGATTCCAATTCATTTACTGTAAAATTGATTGCAGATTGCAGAGCACGTACTATTATTTTTATTACACCTTTGTGTATCCATTCTAAAAGGTGCTTATGAGCACGACTTTGTACGACAGTACGACAGTACGATAAATGGTTAAAGGTTCTATCTATATAAACTCCGGAAACACCCGCTTCCTATTTACTTTACTATAATTCATTCTTGGGAAGTCTTGTTTCAGTAATTAGTACAACCAGGAGAGACTAATACAAAGCATTTCCATTCATATTTTTTCGTTTCTGTCTGATGCAGGGAGAAACAACAGCGTTTGTGGCACAAGGCACAAGTAATGCAATAATATTAAAATATACACTCAAGAAGTGATTCGTTGTTAGATTGTGTCTTGTGTGTGTCATTGTCTTTCTTAGTGTGCGTACTTTATGTTATACAGGCAGACGATGAGTGAAGTAGCGGGATTTCGGATTTTTCTCAAAGTGACAAATGTAGGCCGGTTACATAGTCACTAAACTGCGGTGTGAACAACACACTTCCGTTCCGAGAATGAACTCAAAAAATAATGTTTCTCTGTTGCTCCTTTTGCATTCGCCAACATTTCCTTCAGATTGTTATCACCACACATCACGTTTTATAATGTACTTTTAGTACAATTCTCAACATCATCCTTCTCTTCTTATGTAACCAGAGAGCACATTTATTTGCTGTTGCTCCTATTTTCAAAGCCCATTTTATGCTCTATGCAAAAGTCTGGTTCACAGGTTTTGCACATATATAACACTCTGACTTGCTTGGACTTTAATGACAAATTCACGTGACCGCGGTGTTAATATGTTTGCGTGTGTCGTATCACGGTATCACTGCTTTTGGACGTATACAAACATTATGCAAATGAGTTCTTATATATTTACTTTATTTTGCGATTCATTGCACTGCATTTGTGCAATGTACTAATCGATATTAAATGCATTAGTATTAATTCTAAGAGTCAGCATTAATAATGTTAAAATCCATGCGGTGCGATGTTCTCTTGTAACTGCAAAGTTGGGTTGACCCCATAAACTTCCTTCAGCTCTATATTTACTAACACACTTTTTCAGCATACAATCGTATTGTCGCATGCCACAATGTCATTACAATGCCCAATTTTTGTCACCGGTCTTACATTTTTCACACAAGGTAAAAGGTCTATACCATAAGCATAATATCATAACACTGTAAAATCTACAAGAAAAGTCACACAAGTATAAAAAGAAATGACAAAAGCGCTTCTTCCGGTCACTTCTTACTTGACTTGTAATTTTTCATGACCACAAACTCGTCTCGATCTCA
>JABASF010002414.1:0-14931 GCA_019776145.1 Harlomillsia oculata
GGTTACATCTTGAACTGTACAGTTTGAACTGTAATGATTCGCTATGTTTTTGCCAGCCACTCGTTCTTCAAAGAATTCGTTACCGACTTCATCGACGTGTCTACAGGTTTAATAGAGGAACTGAATACAGAATCCATCACTCTACATTGTGCTGATATAGTGCAAATTATAGGTCCTCACCTTCTACAAAATCTAAAGTGCAATAATGAAGTCAGCAAGATTTTTACACTAGTTCAACCAAACGTTCCTCTCAGGGGGATTCAGTTGTCCCAATACCAAGTGAATGTTGACGAAGAGAAGACGTGCATATCAGTTTCGTATCTTGACACCCGAGTAAGCATCAGGCCATGCTTGTTTCAAAGCAATGGATTTCCAAGGGTGAATACAACTATTCTGGAACGAATCCCATTGTACCATCCTTTCATTTTGAATATAAGTGAAGCATTGTGTAAAGGAAGTTTACTCTTTCCAACCACAATGGAAACAATGTGGTCTTATCAGTTTTGGCCTTCTGAGTCTCATTTGACATCATACTTTCATCCCAGTAGCATCGTTGCAAGAATTTTTAAAATGTATGGAACCTTTTGCTTGAACCCGATGCACTTTTTTGAAAGATTGAGTGAGAATCGACTAATTGGAATCGACAACATGGAATCGTTTGAAAGTAAATGCATCAATTTGCTAAGCGTCGATTTCTTCATCAGCAGTTTCTTGTACGAGCTGGAACAATATGGAAAAATTGAAGATTTCGCTCCAAGGAATTTTGACAAGCGATTCAAAAATTTGATAACTATTGCAGTGGATGCCCATGAAAAGGGATTTCATTCTCATTATTTTACCAAATCTAACATTCTTCGAGGAATATGGAAAAACTCAGATGCAGGACTAAGCAAATCCGCAAGTATCAACTGCGATCTTGATGATATTGAAGAGTCTACAGAGTTTACAGAGAAAACGGAAGAGTATCGGGAAAATGGGATTCATGATTCGGATGATGACTTTGGATTCCATTTTGACGCTCTAACTGTGAACGATGAGGATTTGCCCGACCAAATCACAACAGAGTACATGATAAGGCAAATGAAAGTGATTCAAGCTAAAGAAAACGGAGACAAAAATGAACGTGGAAACAAAGAAAGAAAGCGACGACCAAGCACACTTTCCAAAGTATTCAGTTCTGATTTAATTCGACGGTTTAGTAACAAATTAGCTCGGAGTAAAAGTGACGTTGGAGTTTCTCCTTCCACGGAAACTTTAAGTGGGGAAAATTCCAAATCGGAACTTGATGTTACGTCAGAACAGTCTGTAAGCCAAATGAGACGAGAACAACAAGCATTCGATCCAAAGATGTTTGCAGCAAAATCCAGAGACCTGGATAAAGAAGAGGAAACCTCATTTGTTGAACTGAAACGTATAAGACGTCATGATGATTTGGCAATTGCGGGACCATCATCGAAAATGAATGCTTGTAGCTCCTATCTATATGAAAATGAAGGATTTCACACAGACTCATTATTGGATTGTGCAGCACACGGATTCAATTTATTCCAACATTCTTGAAGTACTTAATATGATGTCTCCATGTGACATTTTGTCCGAACCCGACTTGTTGCATTATCTTGAAGAAAGTCGGAAAATATTAGAGTCACAAGAGGAGCTCATCGATGCGTGGGTAAATGTAATGAACGAAACCCCTCAATTAAAATATATTTGCCCTCATGCATTCACTCCGCGGCAAGTTAAATACATTTCCATCGTAATTCAGAATTTGGCAAAATGTTCTCCGAATGTGATGAAAGCATCGCAATTGAATCCTTCCATGTCAACTTGGGAAATCAGCGGAGATATTTTAAGAATAGTTTTGTATCAAATGCGATCCGACTTCACTCAACGTGAAAGTGTGAAACAGAAGCAAAGACCAGCTCGACGATTTAGTCTCAAAGCTATTTCCCAAAGTGCACAAGTTTCCGCTGCAGCCAGAAGAGTCAAATCTTTAAAATTCAGTTTTCGGAAATCCGAAGTTGAACTTTGTAAAGCTCATGGACCTGTTCCAGGAGAAATGGATAAAGAAGGAGTAGCCAGCGCATTTGCCATGGAGGATTTCGGTTCAGCCTCAACTTACAGATTACTACTTTGGCTTTGGCAATTGCGCAACTCTGAAATTGGAAGACTTAGTTCACAAGCTAAAAGATATTTTGACGAGTTACATCGTATGAGTTTAATTAATTCCCATTTCCTGGAGCAGTTCACAGAGAGACATTTGTTTGAAAACATGGCTTTAAGATCTGCCGTCGCTGTGTCCAGAATCATGACTCATGAGAAATACCCTGTCCACATTCCCTTGCTCGCTGCATCCCGAAAAGGATGGCAATGGGCCGAAATGATCATGTCACTTGCATCTTGGAACAATGAAAAAGGCTTAACCATGAAAGCTGTCATTCCAGACGAATCAATCGGTTCTGTAACTTCGGATACTTTATCTTTGGATTTAAATGTGACTAATGCCGATATGGAAACTACTCCTGTTCGAAAGAGGTCTTCCGACCCTGACACGGATGCCTTGACACTGGCATTCCATTCAGACGTTGCTACACCATTAGGATGGAATGATTTCGAAGATCCCAGACGACCTGGCCCTTACACCGTTCCCATTCTTATTTTATCTTCCATTTCCTATTTCAAAGGATGGGAAATGATTCCAGGAAACATTGTTCAAGTGCTTGTACGCCTTCAAAAATTCAGTGTAAGTGCCTTATCGTCTATCGAATATTAACTTTCACATTAACGAAGTTGCATTAAGCATATTTTTCCTTTACTTTGTAAAGAGCTTACAACATGTTGGGGCCATGCTGTTTCAGCCACACAGAAAAACCGCTCTCCATGAAATTCGCAAATTGAACAAAACGCTGTCATTTCGAAGTTTTCATTTTGAAGATAATGTCATGTCAAAAACATTCAAGAGGTAAAGTATAGTACAATAGATAATACCCTTTATACTAACATTGTACTCAATTTCCAAACAGTGCTTTAAAATACTGAATTTGAAACTTACAGAATTGCAAGTCAACGTGCATCCAAACGAGGAGCGAACAAAAAAGCGTGGAAGACTTCTCGGTCCATTCATTTCTATTCGTGTGAACAATTAGGCTGCGCACCAGATTCAGAACGAGAAGAGGCCTTAACCACAGTTATTACGCGTGGCGATATTCAGATTGAATGTACTCGCCTTTAATTAGTACTTAAGACTTAATGTTTTTGTCATCAAGTTTGTCAGCATTATATATGAAAACGTTGGTTAATTAAAAAATATAAAGGCTGTAAAAAGCAGTCCCGATAAATCTGCACTTTAACTTGCCAAGGTCAAAAATGTTTTTGAAATACAAAAAAAATCAATTCCATGTTTCCGCCCGGGATCGAACCGGGGACCTTGTGCGTGTTAGGCACACGTGATAACCGCTACACCACGGAAACTTGGATGAGTAGACATGAACTTTAAGGCACTGTTGTATTGCTAAATTACAGTACGGTTTTATTGGATTAAAAAAATGTTGTTCTGAAATGCAAAAAAAAAGAATTCCTTGTTTCCGCCCGGGATCGAACCGGGGACCTTGTGCGTGTTAGGCACACGTGATAACCGCTACACCACGGAAACTCGGATGATTTAATGTGAACTTTTTGACATTGTTGTATCAGTAAAATTATCTTTGCAGTTTGCATTTGCATCAACTTAAGGTTTTATGATCATAAGAATTTTATTTCCATTGATAAGAACACACAGCAGAAGTTTTATTGCATACGGGATTTGAAATGATAAGACGATATGAGATTAGCATTTCCTACGTAACTGCGGCATTCTCGTCGATCTGTTGGATTTGGCATGAAAGAGATCAGCTCCAGAATCCGCACAGATGCATGATCCAAAAAAGATTACTTGTGTTATTCATTCATAGCTCGTAGGAGCAGCAAGCATTACCATATAAAATCATTCGTTTTCTAATCAGAGCGAAAGTTTTTAGGTTTGGTTTGAACATACGTTTAGTATTCCATGTGCGTAAATGGATCATTTAAACGAAGGCGAGTCAATCCAACACTAATTAAGAAGGTACAGGTATGAAAAATTAATGCGATTTCACTTGTAAATGCTAAAATGGATGAATACCAAACACGTACTGAAAGAACCCCTATGGATTTAAAGTTAAATATTCAACAGGAATTAATTAATACATGAGTCGATCGCATTATCTCTCAAAATTACTTCATTGACGTATAGTTTGGTAATAGTACTTGAGCCATAAAATAGTTGTAAATTATAGATCTGTGATTCATATTTCATATTTATCTGTCATCATAAAATTCTTAAATTTTAGTCAAAAGGGCTACTTTAAAATGAACGTCATATTTTGTTTGCTAACCCTAAATGTATTTGCATTGGTTTCGTCAAAGCCGGAAGGTATCGTATTGTTTTTCTTACTATCATTAGAATCATGTAATTGACTACCAATTAATTAAATTGCATTTCAGATATCAGATCGGTGAAAAGGTTAGGAGTCGACTACTTGGGGCGAGTTGGACAGAAACTAGTGTATTTGGTAGACGAGCAGGTACGTATGAGGTTTATTTTTTTGCCTGCGCACTTTCTTTGTAATCATAAACTAACTGCCTATCTTAAACTACTTTCCTTGTTAAAACAAGATGGATTGGTGGCAAGCCCGAAACAGTTGTCGCAGCAGTGGAATGCAAGGTCTGGAAATTTCAACACCTACTGAAAGAGATTTTCTAGCAACAAAACTTCCAGCGACAGGTCCGATATACTCTTCTGGTGTGACTCATTGATCAGTTCAAAACATAGTATACAATATGTTGTATGTTTACAAGATTTTGTTCTCAATTTCCATAGGTTTTGTAGACATCCTGGAATTTTACTGGACAGCTGGAAAATATCAACCGGACATTACACATTTCATGTGGGAAATGGACCCATACCACAGAATCCCTGTGAAACCAACAGGCATGGGCATTGTTCATCCCGATCTTCTCTGTTTAGCCTACTCTCGCAGAGGAACATTATGGACGTATTCCTGCAATAGACAATTCCATGTTTTATGCCAAATCACTACAGATCATCATTACCCTCCCATCAATAACGACAACAGTAATCGTTTGGCAAATCTTAGGTTTCCTGTGAATCCACTTTATGAACGTCCTTAGTTGAGAACATTTTTATCAAAATCATTTTTATTACTGAACTACATTTTGTGTACTTACTAAAATAAGAGTACCTATTTTGATGTAAATAAGTGTACCGTGTTCAATAAACATGCTATTTTTGGTACAAAAATAATGAAGCTCATTACTAGAAGAAATTCTATACCGTATGAAAATGAGATTTTCATGCCACACATTAGTCGAGCCATTTGCACACAATGCAATTATTGGGATGAATTACAGATTATTAATGCATTCAGTCAGTCACACTCAGAAAGAGTTTTTTGCGACTACAGGGATGCGGAATGCTTTATTACTTTACTTAACCTATCTCAATACAATTTCACAAGTTGAATTGGAGGATACAGACAGAGACTGTCTGACCCTATTTTCATTCGTTGAAGCTCAAGTAAAGATCATTTTTCTCTTGTACTTTTCCCTCAGACATAAAAACGACACATTACATAAGATTTTGCAGAAGAAAAAGAATTTAGCTCTCAATCCACAATGCGCCTGTTTATAATCACTGCTATTTTATGCTACTTCCCTATTCAGAATGAAGCTGCAACTGCAGGTATGACTTCATAGTTATTTTGCTATTCAATTAAGTGTAGTATAGTATTTTTTTAACTGAGATGCGATCATGCGATTCAGTTACGTAATCCCGTCGACTATACTGTTACATAGTGATTTACATTTTCGACACATCAGTAAAATCGTACTAATGTAAATGAACCTGTTTTAACAGATGACATGCGGTATTCAAATTTACCATCACGAAGTAAAAAGCATCAGCAAGCAAAATTACCAGGCAAAGAAGAAGATCTTGCAACTGGGCATTTAACCTTCAAATTCATAGGAAGGATGGGGGATAAGCGGATTTATCTGCAACAGGGTTCTGAATCCTCTTGGGCTGAAGCTCAAAAACTCTGCAGTCATTTAGGAATGGAAGGCCTTGAAATCCTGTCGGAATCTGACAATGGGTTCTTAAGAGATATGCTGAACAAATTGCCCAAAGTAGAAGGTATAAACACGCAATAAAAATGAGCATCGTCATGCCGCATGAGTTTTGAAATTAGTAGTAGTAACTAGTAATGTTTGGTTTTGTTTTTGTCATTATCCTCATTAAAAATCATTATCGTCCGTGTTTTAGATGAAGGGAAAGAGCGTGATAAAGGATATTGGACTGCTGGAGTGTACAAACCCAAAATTCATCACTTTACATGGGAGAATGATAAACGAAACACCCAAGTGGGACAAAATTGGCATCCTACCTTTGGATACAAGGAATCCGAACTTTTATGCATTGCCGTCACTAAAGGAAAAAGTTGGTTATTGCGACCCTGTTTTCATAAAAAGTGCGTTTTATGTCAAATTAGAAAAGGTAATACGGAAGACGAACATGAACCAGAAATAATTGATGAACAAGAAGGGGTTGATGTTGAATTTGTTGATGGTAAAAAAGTTGTTAAAACATAAAAATGTTAAGTACACTTTACCCAAAATTACTTACAAACTAAATTGTAAATAAAGATGACTATATGATGAAATTAATGAAGGAATTCACAATGGAATCAATTTTTTTCCAAGTTAGACGTTTATGGGCAACATAGAATTGTATGTGCGCGTCAGCGCGTCTCTTGTCTCTTTAGTAAGAAATGTGTTCACGTTCTGAAGGGGAATTCCGAATTTTTTGTACAATTTCATACAAAAAAGTTTCGTGCCCGTAAACTGGTGACGTCACATTTGAATGTGACATTCAGCGGAACGGCATATAATGGAAAGAGATATTTAAAAAAATTCTCAGTAATCAAGTAACAAGCCTTAGATTATCATCTTGGTTTTGCAATCATGAAGCTTTTCATTATTTCCATCTGTGTCGTCGCTTCGGTGTTATCCGTAAGAGACATTTCCCTTTCATTTGAAAACTAAATTGTTTTATATTTCGCATTCTTATGTTTGGGAATTTTTGACATATTTACTTTTCAGGTTGAATCAAATCATGCTCAAGGGCACAACAGCAGTCCTGCTCATTTTTCACGCGGAGGAGCCTATTCCGGTCGAGGAGCATACAGTGGCCTTGGCTTATCCGGTCCCTTCAGGGAACGTCCAACTGGACTTCGAGACGGGATTAAATGTCTCAACATTGAACTCAAAATGATAGAACAAATTAATCAGACACTTATGGAATGCCATAATAAAGTGTTTGATTCATGGGAGCAGGAAGGACACGCAGCTGCTGGACACACTATTGATCATGGGCGTAGCATTGTAAGCATCTTACACGCAAATTAATTGATACTCATTTCGATAACCTCATCCAGAAAAAATGCATAATGAAACGTGTTTATGAATTTTATTAAGTGCGGCATCGTGTGCACTGGACAAAATCTCGGACTTGTAAGCTAATCATGAAAACTGACTGAAAAAAAACAATTATTAATCAGTATCCAATAAATGATACCATGAATTTCTTTTTCCAGTTTGATGAAAATGGAAAACCCGTGAAGCAAAAAATGCAAGACCACATTGAAGCTGTTTATCCGACTGAAGTTATTCCAATGTTGTCACAAGCAATCGATGAATGTATCAATAAGCATGGTACAGTAATTAGTAATTACCATTAGCCAATACAATTTGTAAAGTGTCATTCTAACTTAATTTTGAATTGTTTGGTTAAGGAGATGAGATTGCATTGAAAGAAAATGATTGTAGCAGTTTCAGAATGATGGCTGCGTGCCTGAAAAGCAATGCCCGCAAGGTAATGTTAATTAAAACTATAATATTACGTACGATCTCGAAATAAAGGTGTAAAAAACTAATGAACTGCAAATTAATTGTCAACTAGGTTTGTCACGGACCAAGAATGGAAAAGAAGTCCAACGGTATTTAAGATCAAGATTCTGCATAAATGATTTCAATTTAGGCTAACAAAAAGTACACTCTTTAAGCAGTAGTACATTTCTGTTTGTTTATACATGCTTGATGCTTTTTTTTCTGTCCTTATTTTTCTTTGTAAACCGTCCACACTGGGGCATAATGAAACTCTAAGGCTTTTAGTCCAAAAAGTGGAGTAATGAGTGTCAATCGTCAACTCTTGCTTTTGTCCTTCACCAAAATCCGTTTGAAGGCAACTCACGTCAAAAAGTATTTTTGCGCAAACTTTCATTTTCACAGTTTAATTAGTTTCTGATTCATTCCTTTCTATGTAATTTAGTTTGTTCATGTCAATTTAAATGAATCAGGTTTGTAAAGCATTATTTCCAGGAAACTGTTGAGGTTTGCCGAAGGTTAAGTTTCCAAGTGCGTTTGAACGTTGCACGCACGCATGCACATTTTATGAATTTCTAAAAAAACGTCGCTGCTTTTTTGATGTTTTTAGTTTACCAACTGTCGTCCGCAACTCAAAAATAACATCATACTTTAGTTTCTGACTTGTAATATTCTCAATGTTATTCTATTATTAAATGAATTAAATAAAGAATAAACAAGTTTAATTGTTTAATCACATTAATCAGTGCCCAATTTTATCCATTTTTTACAAATGAACAATGCAATATGCGAATAACATAATAGACAATATCAAGTCCGGTAATTCTAGTTTCCATCCTGTCCAATGCAAAATGCTTCGACTATAAACGTTTTTTTCGCACTACTATTTTATCATCATCCTTTTCACATTCCACAGGAAGAACCAGAACACAATTGTCATCGTCATCGAGGCATCGTCATCGTCACTTTCTTGTTGGGCGTCGCGTCGCTTTGAATAATTTCACTATGCATTGAAGATCAAAGATTTATAAACCCTTTAACTCCATGCAAAGCAGCTTTAAGAAACTCTTTCAGTATTGGATGAACACAATGGTGTAAATGCAATCCATACTGTTATTTGTAAGTACAAGTAAAGTGAGCCAAAAAGGAGAAGTGATACGGGGTCATTTATTCCATGTCATGTGCCCAAAGATCCCTTTGAGCCAAATCCCTTTGAACGACGACGGCAAACGGCAAAATTAGGCATTGTTGTGTTGTCTATAAAAGTTCAATCTGAAAGATATCCTCACACAGCCATGCGATAACAACATGACTGACAAAAGGTAATTGTTGTGGTATGCTGGCAATCCGTATTAGAAGCAGGAAACATGGTTCGTTCCAAAGCTTTATTATTACACGAGTCACTTATTGCTATTTGGTTATATGTAGTAAACTTAAACGTGAGGACTTCTCTGCTTAAACGAGATACAGAAGAGATCCTACTTACAGATCTGCATTTATTATTTTGACTGCGTGTACTATTACTATTGTACACTGGGATGTTGTGTAGCCAAGTGTAACTGCTGTACAGTACGCGCAACTCTCATGTTCATAATGTCCAAAAGTCTTTGGCAATGGAGAGAGATGTCCGATGCTCCTTTGTATGTTTGTTTGTATCCGCACCTGCAAGTACCGTACATGACGACGACTGACGACTGACAAGTACACAACGATGATCCATTGTTGTTGCATGTAGACGTCATTGCAGAGCACTATAGTATGACTTCAAGTCACACATGTACGATGTATCATGTACGTGACGTAAAGGGATGAAACCAAAATAGCAAATGTGTGTAGTATATTGTTGTTACTTGTAACTTGTTGGCTAAACAGGTTGGATGTTGTATTCCTATTTGCCATCATTTCCCTTTCAGCTTAGAAAACGAACAGTGAAGTCCTAAATACGGTAAATGCGTGAATCTCATAGTCCATGGGATTATAAGAAAGGATTCTCATGTTGGAAAAGTACAAAAAACAATCTAATTAAGACGCAAAATCATATTTTTCATGATACAGTTTTCTTCGCAGTTTCTGTGTGTAAGTGTCAAGTGGAAGTGGTCAATTGTTCATGCATTGTGTATTGGACTGTAAATTTTATATTGGGATACGCTGTGTGACTATTAAAATTAGCATTTCTTCCCCTTTTGCGCAATGTCCCATGATTCGTGACCTGAAGCATTAGCAACGTGAGAGCACGCGAGATGAGCCTTTACATCGAAGAACCATTCTACAAAATGGCTTTGAGAAGTAGAAGAATTCACACAGCAGTCATATTATTTATAGTTTAATCGCATTTTTAGTGTTTAAGTGAAGCTACTAAAATGTAAATGACTGTACTATAAATTACCAATTCAAAATGGTTCCACAACAAGTGAACTACGGACACTGGACACCTCAACAAAGTTCAACCATGAAGAAGAGAGGCGTTTTAAGGCGCAGTGTGAGTGCTCACACCTCATTGGACAAAACAGTAACTGTGGTCATCATTATTGTCACAATGTGCGTGATGGTCAAATGCCGCAAGTCACGGGAAGAAATGAGTGACATTGATTTCTTTAATTCTATTGCTGCACTACGTTTCGGCGTAGAAGATGTCATCGGTAAAAATAATAATTTACATTTTTATGACGGTTTCCATTTTGCATTGCATTCCTCAGGCCAAACTCAACATTATGACGCCTCATTCAATTTTTTTTAAAACCTTTTGCAGCCATGTACAAAAACGTCACAGCAGTTATTGACACAGTCGGGTGCAAAGTAAAGTGCCGGACACCACTGGCACTCTATGTCATTAATAGGTTGATGAAGTGCCAGAAAATTGATCGAGTATGATCGCTTTGATCACCTTAAATGTTAAACCAATCAATTCGTCACATTCTTTCTAATCCGTACAAAATTTATAAAAATGCTTGGTTATCGCTTAGGCCGACTGTCCCAAAGGATTTGCATGCTGCAAGCTACCTTTATGGGAAATTCCTGACCACAGCAACAATGTGGTGGAAGTTACAACAGTCAATGTACTGGATTCTGAAGAAATTAATACTCCACCTGGATTCGTGCAGGATAAAATACCAGGAGATTCTGATGAAGACAAATAACTTTATCATGATTCCTATGATTTACAATGAAAAGTGCCATTTTTTACAACTCAATTTCTTTGTTTTTTCCTTTACTAAAACAATGACGATTCATTCACTGTTAATGCCAACAATGCTAAGGTTTCTTATTCATTGTGTAATCCTGTTTCCTTGTAGAATTGTAAATTGGTAGTAGTAAAGTAGTTGTTAAAGAACGCAGTAAAAATGAGAATCGTCTGCGTCTGTGAGTTGAGTGAGACTTGAAGTCAAAAAAGGAATTCTCGTGAAACTGCATGCCTCTATGCGTAAGGCTTTGTAGGTCTATGTAATCCTTATTAATATCATTAATTGCTTGATTGTTATGATTTGCCGAGGAGTTATTTACTTCCCTGTAACAAACAACATTACACAAGAATGCATGAATGTGCAACGTCCAAGAATGTCCAAATTAATGTGACGCTGAACTGTGATTTGTGAATGTGAACGTTTCACCTTCGTTAAACCAAGTAAAATCCCATACCGCATCGTCATATACCGTATAATCAAAGAGTAATAAAGTGCAACTCTCTGTGTCATTTGTATTTACTAATTTGAATCTCAATGTAAATTATTATTCTTTATTAAAGTTGAGCTTACGTGAAGTGCCCATTAGGTTTTCTTTTCAACACCTTTGATAATTGGCTCAGTGTCATGAAATCTTTATAGCAAAACATATGCAAAACTTCTTTCACTTATCGTATGGTAAAGCCTTGTCATTGTTGAGGACCGTGGAAAAAAACATTACACACGACGACACGACGACCATTTTGGTAATTCAATGAGCAGGGATTGTTGAGTGGCCTACCTACTGCGTTGATTGCAATTTTAGTACATATTAAACGTATATAGTAGCAGTGGTATCAGTAATTTGGTAATTTCAAGTACAAAGTGATGGTAGGAATTTTCCTTGACACTTTAAAACACGAGCTCAGATGAAGATGCTATGGCATTCAAGTATTAAATCTTGCAAAATTTATTCTTTGAAAAATTCTCTATATCCATTCAATAAGTAGTAATATAGCATGTTCCTTTCTATATTCTATAGGATCAGTTCAGTGCACAGTGCACACTATGACTTATTAGTATTTAACGTAGCCAAATATTCTAATGGGGTTGTTTGCAGGTTTAGTACTAATTAAGGATCTGCATCAAGGTAAATGTATTAATGTGGTTTCTGCGCAATAAAGGCTTCACTTCCCAAATAATGTTCACACACAGTGCGTTAATGACATGCAATTCACTCATACTTTAGATTTTATTGTTATGATTTATGAATGAAACATTAGTGCCGTTCACTTTGTCATTGCCAGAGAAAACTATAATGCGAGGTTTCAGGATTCGTATGCATTCTTTCATTGAATTGCAATATTTCGCCAAGAATGAATGCAAAATCAAAGGAAATTACAAAGAGTAAATTCAGAAATGATGATTTCAAATGACATTCTTTTCGTGCTCGTTGCACAGTTGAAGAGGATGAACTGAAAATTCAAAATTTGAGGCTACCACGCATCTTTTTGAACCCATTTAGTACAAGCGTCACTTGAACTTCATCATCATGCAATTCTCCAATAAATAATCGTCAACAAGAAAATAATTTTACCATAATCGATCGGGGTCTCTTCCAGGAAATGAGTTAGCATTCATACGTCGTAATAATATATCAATATAGGTATTAGCTTCATTAGTTATTTAGACAATTAGTTTTAGCAAACTGTCTTCTGTATATCGTTATCACTTAGTTTTTCAAACCAAGCATGAGACTGTGAAGACTTTAAAGACTCCGAAAATAAGAGAGAAGAGACTCTTAATGACGTATAACAAGACGATTAGTAGTGGTGCACGATGACAAAAACAAGCATGTAAAATCAATTTATTTTCCATAGGTGATTTCTGTAGTATATTCTCCTATGAAGGAATTGTATTAGAATCAAAATGAGAGGAGCTCATTCCAAAACAAAAACTTAAAAATTCAGATTTGCCCTTTTGTCTTTTAATGTTCTAATGAACTTAAATGGACTGTGGAGAAAGACAATTAAAGCGTAAGCGTGTAACTGTTTTAAAAAAGACCTGTGTTCACGAACAAAATGCTGTGGTATACTGCCGTATACTTCGACGGTATGATCTCAATTTTATATGAGAAAGGAAGATTCATGAGCCGTTTGCGTTGACAGTAGCGTGTGTATTATGACTTCTTCGACCTACACTGATTTAAGTATATTAGAATAATTAAGCCGTTATGAGCAAATGAAGAAATACAAATAAGCTCATTGTCTTGTTAAATGGTTTCATGGTTCAGCTTAGGAGGAGTATATTCGAGAGATTCTTAGGTTAATCAGCTAATTGTGTTCTGGACACCGACTAGTCAACTTGATTTAATTCGGCAGCTACTAAATGCCAACTGGTTCAAGTTAGTTGTGTGCGGAACGATTTTTAACGTTGTTGTGCTCAATCAAATTTTTTTCGGAACATGAAAGGCAAAGGGTTTTTCCAGCGTTCTTTCAGCCTGGTAAGAGTTTTTTCTGTAGTTGCAAACAAATTATTTTCCTTTTTAATCATATTTAAAAAATGACTGTCTAATTTTCTTTTTTCTTTTTACAGGCAGAAATTACGAACGATGCAAAACGCTCATCTAAAAAGATTGGAATTCCTAATCCAGCCTTTGAGCCTGAGGTTTGTATGCATGTTTCATATTATATTCATATTATATTTTAGTTGTGTATGATTTGTTATAAAATATAGTTTTGATTCTCTTTTACAGTTAACCGAATTTGTTATCGAGGGATGGGATGGCGAAAAACGACGCTCCAAGAATTACAGAAAAGGCTGTGACATTGAAGAACACAAAATTCCGCTTCCAACGTTGTATGCAAAATATGGACTAACCAAGGGATTAGAGGTATAAATTGGGTTTCAAAAATCTGAATTCACATAGAATTCAAAATATTGTACATTTTGAGTTCCTTAAACATGCAAAAAACGCCTTCTCTTATTTACAGGGACTTTGCGAAGGACAAATTTCAATCAATCGCGAAAAATACGGAAGAAATGTTTTGTGTCCCCCGAAAAAGACTTCAGAAATTGTCAAATTTTTGAAGAGTTTGTTACTCGGTTTAAATCTTCTTCTGTGGATTTGCGGAGTTTTGAGCGTTGTTACATATTTTGCACAATACCTTACTAGTTCAAGTACTGATGATGTCGATCCTGGAAATGTCAGTATAACTTTATTTTAATCGTGCACAAACTAATTTTACTATCAGCTCTTCTATACTGCTTACATATTTATTTATAAAATTATTCCCACAAAAAATACTCATTATTTATTTATTGTCTTTATAACTACAAAAGAGAGAAAGACGCTTTTTTGCAAATAAAACTCGAAAGTTCTCTTCTGCGATCTCATTAATATGAATTAATATAATGAAAATATACTATGAGACTGACACGAATAAAGTTTTCCAGTAACTTTTGTTGAGTTTGTGTCGTCTATTGTTTTAGCTAGTATTTTGATCTTAACATAACAGCGTATGTTAATGACATAGATTAAATGACATATTAATTCTTAATTGTTTTTAATCTATGTTTTTGCTCTCTAACAATATGCTTTTTTTGTGAATGAATGTCGAACAAACTAATCTACCATGTAGTTATTTTTTGTTGGTTGTGTGTTTAGCTGTACTCCGGACTTTCTCTGATAGTCGTCGTAATAATTGCCGGTTGTTTCTCCTATTATCAAGAATTCAAATCAAATCGCATCATGGAATCTTTCAAAAATATGGTTCCTCAGTTTACGATAGTAATC
>JABASF010002415.1:0-14927 GCA_019776145.1 Harlomillsia oculata
CTCTTCAACACAAGAAAAGAAGAAATGCCATGAAAATAGCAACGGTGACACGAGAAGATTATTGATGCGTTGTTGCACACCACCAAATATATAGAATCATATAGAACAATCTTTTGAATCTGCATTTGCAGAAATGAAATGAAATAAAATGGAATTCCTTTATGCATCTTTCACTCGGAGAAAATTTATCTCACTTTTTCAATAAGTTTTCATCCCGTCTCGATCATTTCCTTTTACCAAGTGTTGCGAACATGAAATTCTCTTATTCACAATATTACCAACTTCCACTTTTTAACCAAAGCCAAAATTCTCAAGCCTGCCTTTTATATTAGTTTCAACCAAATGCAGAGCTTCGGTCTCTCATCTTCAAATGGTTTGAAACTGGCCGATACTTTTCTATTGTTAGACTATGCATTTGTCAAATATTGTTAGTAGACATATTAATTCAAACAAGTGTTTGTTCCAATGTTCCAAAGCTGTACTTTCTCTGCCTAGATTTGCATTTTGGATGAACAATTCAGCAACCTGCATAATGGATCTAGCATGTCTACAAGTCTACAACGCAAAATCGTGTTGCACATGCCAGAAACATGCACGCTGTATTCATGTCTTAGGGGACCTTTTTATTTTCATTTTATACAAACGCATGATTTATGATGTATCTTCTGCTCTTTTAACATCACATAGGAAATTATCTGCTGGTACAAACGTGAAGTTTCTTCATATTAAATTGGAAATTCCTTTCTAAGGGTAAATCGGCACTTATAACCGTATAACAAGTGCGCATCCAACTGTTTCCAAGCCCCAAACATTGAATTGACACGACGAACAGTGGCCGATGATGGGAATATTTCCTAGTTAATTTATTTAACATCTTGAACCAAAAGGAAAATTTCCCAGTCTCATTATGTTTCATTCATTTGGTCGTACCTCACAGCTTTTGTGCTGACTTGCTGACTGAGCGTCTTGGTTTCAATCCTTATATATTCGACTATGGGTTCTTTGGCTATGCAGAAGCCGCTTTATAGCGTGTGTCTTTCTAAGCTTTTTGATGGGAAATGAGTGGCCTAATTTGAAGGGAAAGGCTGAATTCGCGTGAAACGAAGGAAAACATAAAGCACTCTTGGTGCAGATACTCCTCTTCCATCCAGCCAGTGATATGAAAACTTTGTAGTACTCTCTGTTCCATTCCAGCACGTAAACTGAAGGACTTTAGGCTTGCCTGCGACTTTCTCCTTGTGGAAACGACAAAGTAAGACGGTCGTCGACGTCGTGGGTGCGTCGAATGCTTAAATGAAAAGGAATGGGAGAGACGAAAGGCTTTTGTAGTGCTGATGCTCGTACTTTCTCTTTGAACCTGGAACTGAACGGGTTGAGTCTTTTGCATGCCAGTAAGACACAGTCTAAATACTCAAATACCTACTCGTTTTAAATCTCACTGTGCCGTGGGTCCGCATTTTGAAAGAAGTGCCGCCTGGGTTATAAAGGCTACTGCTGCTCAGAAATGGAGAACCATTGTGCAAATAGCAAAAAAATTCCAAAGTCTCTTCACTACTATACTGTCTTTCTCTTGATGGGCTTTTCAGCTTGAGCTAGTGGGAATGGTCTTGTGAATGTGAATTCGATGCTGGAGCAGACAGACGAGTCAGGCATAGCATGACCAATCGATTCATAAGTTTCTGTAACACTCTTTTGGCTTATGTAGAAGTACACACTATGTTACAAGTTACAATGAAGCATGCTTTGACAAGAACTTTAACTCTGTTACTGTAACCTACAGAGATACGTTACTTTCTCTCAATGTAAGAAAATCCTGTAACTGAAACTACTGTTAAGTTCATTTTCCTCTTTGAAATACCCATTTTATGCTAGCCGCTCCTCTGTTCGTCCTATCCTATACTATGCTAAATTAACGAGTAAAAAAAACAAACTCAACAAACTTTCACTTGTGTTCTCGTCATCGAGTCCAAATGTTCAAAAGTCAAATGGAAATGGAATAGACTAGACAAGTCCCGAATCCCGAACAGATTCGACATTCTACAAACCACTGCATTTTTGTATTAAGTATAAGTACATTTTACATTGTACTTTGTACTACTTACACTATGTACATGCGCTTACGCTTACTCACTATAGTAGTCGAGATTTGCATACCATTGGATAGAGCAAGGTAGTGGGAGATCCGCATTTAATACTGACTCTGCGTGGCGGTATTTGGTTGCATAGGTTCCTTTTTGCGTTTTGTACGAATTGTGGAGGTTCATTTTACGTTCTGTACAGGTTATCCTACGTTTTGTACAAATTGCGGAGGTTCATTCATAGGTTCAATGTTCTTTTCACGACCATCGACCATCGTGTGTACGGTCTTATAGTGTGTACATTTTTCGGTTACCCTTCATTAACTACTCTAAAGAATAAAACTGTGTGCTGTTTGTAACTACTCCATCAAACGGTCATTCCTAAATATTTCTAGGATAATACAATTGACTAACCGGCATCAGCATGGCGTTCTTATCAAACCTGCATGAAAATCCGTCGTTTGTGACTTATTTGACATTAAAATGTCGTGTTAAAAAATTGTAACAAAAGTAAGTCGGAAAATGCAGGTCTCTTGAGCTTTTGTTTGAACCGCAATAAACAATGCAATGGTCAATGCAACTGAAGAAATGTATTATAAACACTTATTGTGCTGGTTGGTGTTGTTTAGTAGTTGCATGCATTTAAACTAGGTCGTTTAACTAGTCAAATTCAGAGTTGTATCACGAATGTCGTAACAACACGTAAAGTCGCGAGTGTAGACGTAAGAACATAAGAGAAAGCATTGAGGTTATGCTGTGGTATTGTTCTCATGTCTATATATCTTGCTCCGTGCTCGTCAAAAATTGATCCATGCAGTCATGTCGTTTGCGGATAACAAAGCAGGAGTCTTACATGGTGTGACTGGAATGATAAATCCTCTTGAAAGGAATCCAGGTAAAGGGTTGGATTTGGATTGATGCTGTACTGGCATCCAGGGGTCTTTCAAAAATTTCCGTTTTTTACATATAAATCAATACATTTTAACGGTACATTTAAACATGAATATATTCTTAAAATGAACGGTAAAGCAAACACAGACAAAGTTGTATAGTGTCAACTGTCAATATTTAAGTCATTTTTGTGAACTTATATACTTTATATGGGGTAATGCGGAAAAATTTCGTGTGTCTCGCATAACATTCATTGAGATTTGAGACTCTCGTTGGTATTGTATGGGTGTGAAGCGTGGTGAAAGCACTTTCACACAACCACTTCCTGTGGGCCTACTTTCTGTCCCATGTATTCTGTTCATATGACATTTCAAACCTGTTTGCACGTTGGAGGAATATGAGACGGCTGCGGAGCCCTATGGGCTGTATGTTTTAAGAGTCGCGATGACATTCTTTTTCACTATGACCTCCATGCCATGCACACACGCCCCCGTGCACACTCGCGTTCCTTCCCTGCTCTTTCTCCACTCGGGTTACTCGCTTCTTATTATCTTTGTGAGTGGAGATAAAACGCATTCATTCTACTTACAGTTGTTTTTGGTCTGATAATGATAATAATAATCCACATTTATTAGTTCAACGGGTGGAGTTTCGTTTGTAATAGTTTTCGTATGACTATTTTCCCCAAAACGACTCTCTTGTGTAGTTCTCATCGTATAATAACATATATTCAAAAGTTGACAATGTTCAAAGGTTGTAAAAAATACGAAAGATTGAGCAAACATTGAAGAACTTGAAATGATTCTTTGACTTGTAAACAATTGCTGAATGATTCCATACGCAGAGTAGTAAAAACGTGTATATAACCCTAACCAGGTAAATGCTTGTCATGAATTCAAACTGGTAGTTTAGTTAGTCCTTTTAGTGCACTGGAAAACTGGAATCTACAGAGTTTTTACATGCTGGTTTTACATACATACATGGACACAGTGTAAGCTTGCCAAGAAAATTGCAGTGGAAAGCCCAATCATCTCGTCTTAGTTTGATATGCATGGATTGGAATAACGAATAAGAATACAAAAAGTAGAAGTAACTGAGTAACTGAGCACTGGACGTATTTGGCTTCATACTGTATGAATTTGCGATGATGTAGGTCGACCAATGGCTCATATTCCGAACAAGGTTCGTTTTGCATACAAGAAAAGGAGAATAGCAATCTAAATGATGCCGTGTGTGTGTTAGTGCTACTGTTACTGATATGAAGTTTTTTTTTGCTATAAGGCACGGGGAAAGCTTTTGGATCCCGCTTCCGCCAGGGTTTAGAAATTCGGAGAGAAAACCGAGAGCCGAGCGTCGACCGCCCGTACCGCATTCCGTCTGTAGAGCTAGTCGGGTAAAGGATTCGACCACGACGACGTCGACCGTTCAAAACTTTGTCAGGGCCAACTGCTGCACCGCATTCACTGCAGTATTGCGAACCGACTCCTTCTCGAGTGCACACACGTTTGGGCCAAGTCTGCCAAACAGAAAGGAACGAACGAACGTTCCCTTTTTTCAAATTCGGCTGAATTTTTTCCCTGCTTCTTCTGTGACACTAAGGGAAAGTAAATAAAGCAAATCGTCGTCTTCATCGTCCTTCAGACCTACGGACTACCGAACCAATTTCAACTCCAGCTTTTGTAGCTTTAAAATCCTAAGCCGTAAAAATTCCCTTGTCGACGTCTCTCAAATCCATTTACCTGCGCAATTGAAGAAGACCGTTAGTGAAGAAGACTCTAAACGAAGGCAATCAAACGGAAGGCACAAGCGGAAGCAAAGCAACCTCCAAAGCATACTCACTCCAGCTTCAATACCGGACTACTAAGAGAACAGGTCCATTGTATATACTTTTCCATTGAAAAATCGCACACGACCCTTTTGTACCCGGAAGATACGTGAAACGTTAGTCCAAAATACAAAATTTTTCGAATTCCTCAGATAATTTTTTCATCAAGCCTCTTTTCGTCGCCGACTGAATTCATATTTAAAGGAACGGACTGTTACACGGAAGACTGGAAAAAATTGTGTCATTGTACATACTATCCAAGTTTTGACAGCAGTTGTACACGCTTTTCACTTTACATATAATAGTTCATTCAAAGCCACAACTTTCCTCAAAGCCGCTTCCAGACCACGCTGACATTGACAAACGTTTAAAAAGTTATTCATCTTTGTCCAAAGTTCAGCTACAGTGAAACTTTCAATACTGGTACAATTTAACGGGAGATCATTGAGCAAAGCCTCTCCGTCTCCTGAAGTTGTGTTAAGAGTTGGGTGTTGTGTGTTGCCCGTCCCTTACTGAACGTTTTGCTGCGTATGCATAACCGAAAACATTAAAAATTCATATCAAACGGCTTAGATTATTGACTCTGCTATAAATTGAACTTGAACAAATGGAAACCTAACCTAATTCAATATTTGGGATAAACAAGAAACATCAACCTTCCAAGCCTTCTCTCTAACGGCTTAGATTATTGACTCTGCTATAAATTGAACTTGAACAAATGGAAACCTAACCTAATTCAATATTTGGGATAAACAAGAAACATCAACCTTCCAAGCCTTCTCTTTACCGAATTTCCAGTTTAGTAGAACAAACTGACCCGAAAAAACAACGCATCAAGGCTTTTGTTACTTCGTACCGGTCTGACTCGACCACTCGACTTATTTTTTGCCTATACACAAAACGTACAGATTAATTGTATCAGTCCTTTTGTACATAAGACATACCAGCTATAAGAACTCGATTTTGTGAGAAAGTATCGTATGAAAAAAGTTATAAAAGTACACGATTCTCTTAGGAAAACGACGATTCGAAAGCTCAGATAAAAAAACCTCTTGGTAAAAGAAGCTGCATTGGAGCAGAAACTTAATTGCATTGGGTAGTGACAGCAGAAACTGGAAGACGATCATTTCAAGCTTCTTGATACTCTAACCGAAGAAAAGCTTTCGTAAGCAAAATTAATGGTTCAGACCCGTTTTTACTTGGACTAAAGCCATGGGACAAAACAGAACAATGTGAGATCTGCGAATGAAAGTACAAGAAGACGAAAAAAAAATAAGAAAAAGTTTTTCGACTTTTTTGTCTGGTAAACGGTGAATTTTGGGATTCACAGCTTGTCACTTTCACATCTTTTTCTTCGTCTTACTTGCTGGTCAACATGGATGGTGAGTTAATCAACATTTTTGTGAATTTATATGTTCAATTCCGCTTTATATAAAACAATAGTAGAATTATTAAGATAATGGTTTCAAAATTTGAATTATAGTTTATGTGCTATCTATGGTACAATGTAGATGAAATAAGTGAAGAAAAGGGTTATGAAAATATCAAATCGATTTTTTTGAAGTGGTTTACTTTACTTTTTCATTTGACACAAGTATCTTTCAGTGGTTTCATTGTACTTGACTCACCTTCATGGAAACGACTTTACACATCTTTTTCTTCGTCTTACTTGCTGGTCAACATGGATGGTGAGTTAATCAACATTTTTGTGAATTTATATGTTCAATTCCGCTTTATATAAAACAATTATAGTAGAATTATTAAGATAATGGTTTCAAAATTTAAGGTATAGTTTATGTGCTATGATGTGCTATCTATGGTACAATGTAGATGCAATAAGTGAAGAAAAGGGTTATGAAAATATCAAATCGATTTTTTTGAAGTAGTTTACTTTACTTTTTCATTTGACACAAGTATCTTTCAGTGGTTTCATTGTACTTGACTCACCTTCATGGAAACGACTTTAGTCTCGTCAATATTTGAATGTAACCGTAATATACGAAGGGATCTTATGGACAGTCTTTAACTACCATAAGCACTTAAATGTGTCGTCGCACTCTGTAAAATGTCACATTGAAAACACCGTGAAGAGTGATTTAAAAATTCCATCATATCATGTCATAAAGGTTTGAAAGCATTTTGAAAGTTGGAAATAATCTATTTATATGTGTCGTTTTCTCCGAACTTTCGTAAGGTGAAAATGACGATTGCATGGCGAATGCACTAATTGGATTTTTTAAAGTATGCAAACAGGTGATAAGAGATATTTAGTTAATTATTTTAGATGGATGATTTTCATAAGGTGTCTCGGCGCTTGTTCAAAGTTGATTTTGCCCACTTTAAAAGTGATGAAAGAACTTAAAAGACGTTAATGAAGGCTCGGTAATTTAGCTCGTTCTGCTTCTATGCATATTAATGAACTTTTCTTTCATCTCCTGTCGTTCCCGATTTAGCACTGATATGAAATGAACATGCTTTGTCACCCGTCAAAATTTTCCAAGTTTATCTCACGTCACTATCTTTCATAAGTTTTTGTTAGGTATTATAAAATCCAGTTAAAATTGAGAACTCCTTCTCGTTGTAGAAACTGTTTTTGTATGCTAGTAAAAAATCCTTCTTTTCATACAAGCTTATTTGCAATCCGATTACAAGCTCTTTGAACTTTTGTTCTAGTCAGTTTTGGTTCCATAATTTGAAAAACGAAAAACTTTTCCAGACTGTTGGAATAGGAATCACGAATCACGTGCTTCGTCTGCTTGCATAACTTGTACCTTCAGAGTTCAGAATGTGCTACTACAAATTCTGAGCAGTACTTAAAAATTAAAGCTATACTGTTTCCAACATGATTACTTTCCAAATCTGCTTAGGAACATGTAATAAAAAATGTGAAAAGGATCTGAATGTTCGTTCGCAGAAACGATCTCGTGGTCCTTTTCGAAAAATTTTATTTTTGAGAATCTTATTACTTTTTCCAAGTTCGCACAACGCGGAGCCGCTTGAGGCAAAATATGTTTAACATAATTATTAAGTACAATGAATTAGTTAGTTATTTTTTTCACATTCGCTTCCATTCCAGGGTGTATTGTAACATTAAACGATTCATAAACATTGTGTCTCGTGAGTCGTGGGTGTCTCATGTGTTGAGTGTTGAGAATAGTTGAGGGTACAGAATAGCAAACGAAGTTCACTGAAGGTTGCAAAATAACGTTGACCTACTGAAAAGGAAGTATGTCCAGTAGTACATAAGGCCTGAGATCAGAAACACCTTGCAATGGTCGCAAATTGCAAAGCAAGTCGCAATGGTTGGCCGAGTCAGCGACACGACGTACATGTATATATGATTTGTAGGGACACTTTTTTTGAGTCGTCAAAATTTTGGACCAGATTCTACAAAAACCTTTAAACTTCAATATTTCAATTTTGAAGCTATACAATACACTACGATTACGATACGAGTAGTACGACTGTACGACATCCATACGCTTTATTTAAATCTTTTCTAAATAACAGGAAATCATTTGTTTTGATGAATTATGACTTATGACATGACAAAAACTTGCGACGTGTTACCTTTCGCATTTGACCTTGCGTACAAATGTCAAGTGAAACAACTCAATTCAATATCCTTGTTAAGTGAAACAAGTTTGTAGAACATTACCATACATTTTGAATCCCTGGAGAAATCAGAGCCATCCCACGCATTAGTACGGAGACATCCAAGAGAAAATGCAAATTGGCCAAAACAGTTGTAAACCATTATCACAAGTGATGGAGAAGCAAACGTTTCGTATCTTAGGTACGTTATCTGTCACAAACTGAAGGAGCATTTTGTTGTTTCACCTTCTCGTAGAGCACCATTCGAACAATACGTGTAAGCAAAAACCAACTCTGGCAACCGCTAGAGTTGGAAAACGTGGAAAACCAATGTGTGCAATATTCATGAGTGAAATTGGGTTATCCACTCTCCATGAAATTCTCTCCCCGGCTCGTCTCTCACAGTCGTAAAATAGAAACTGGAATTCACAGTTTAATTCACGATGTGCGTGCTAGGCAAGAATTACTTGGGGAAGATGCACGTTTCATAATATGGCTGCAACTATACATCTCCTGTATGTGTTTGTCCTCCGGTTACAGACTTAGAAATCAAGAGATTTCGTTTACATAAACGAACACTCATGAAATCATGAATGTCAGGAATGATTTTGGATTATCAAGGTTGTCTGGTCAAATGCACCTTTTGAAAGTAAACGTGAATTTACTAGTAGACTGTAAATAAATCTAGAATGGCCTCATTTTGTGGTAGAGTACAGTAAATCGAGAAAATGCAGCATAATCCATAGGTCGGAGTTTGCATGATATGAGGACATGACACATATGACATTTTAACACTGTGTAATACAACTGAAACTTCCATGCTCTTATTTCGTCTCAAGACTCAAGAGGTATAATGTTGATTTCATACAACTGCTTTCACTTTATGACAGTGACAAGTGACATGATCCTGTCACAGTATCACGTCCGCAACATCTTTTTCCCTCCTTCGTCTCAATTTCATGTGACTATATGTATCACTGTTTACATTTCATTCTTCATTGCAGAGATTCGAACGTACCTACTGCTTCCCTTGTTCTACTTGACAATGACTTCAGGGCTGCCGCCCGGATCGTTTCTTTCGAATGTCCCTTCGGAGACGAACGTTTCTACCAACTTTATAAACGTTATGAACACTGCACGACCTGAACATAGTTCAACATGGAAGTTACCTATGACTAGTGATGTTGCTACTTCATGGAACAATGATGTGTCCAAAAGTGAAAGTAGTGAAAAACACCTTACATTGACTAATAACGGTGACAGTGTGACGACGACGACACAATCCACGTATCACGTGAACCCGGGCCCAGTTGCCAATGCACAAGACAAAAGTGAGTCGGCAAATGACAAAACAGGAGAAGCAAATAAGGCATCTTTAATTGAACCTAGCACCACTGCGGATACTCCACAGACAGCCATGCTAAGGAACATTACAAGTAAGATTATTTCAAACAATCTTTTACATTATACGTCTAATTTGATTCTAAAAATTGAGTTGGGCTGGGTTATGTTAACGTGTTGTACAACAAAAAGTTGTGTCGTAAATCATTAAAATGCATAACTCTGTGTTTCAGAATCGTACCAGGATACTATATTATTGTGCATCTGAATTCTGAACTTTCTTAACTTCTTATAACAAAATAAAGCATTCCTTTGTCTGGTACTTTGGGGGAAAATGCAACTTTGTAACTTTCAAGGGTTGTCTGTGTCAGAACAAAACAAAGGAAATTCAGTTGTAATGTAAGCTCTTGGCTTTCCTGGTTGTATTAGACTTTGTTGTATATAAAGTATGCTATACAGAATTGAGAAGATCATACTTAATAAATTTAATGCTTATGCACTATGTTCTATGCAGTTGTAAGGGGAACCCCGAGTGAAAAATTTAAAAGCAATTGTTTAGTCAAGCTACTGCATAGTCAGTGCTTCATCAAAATGAAAAAACGAGAAAGGACGGTATAATGTACACAGTACAGTGCAGTGTACAGCTTTTTGTGTTGATTCAATCCTCACTTCCATTTTTACAAACTTGTTTGCGTATTGTACATATAGTAAGTACGCTCAAGTTTTGCTTACTGAAGGAACGTTATAGTCAGTGCATGTCTACAACTCGTTGTGTCATCCAAGCATTCGTTGTGTCATGTTAGACAACTATATCGTTTCTAGACTGAAAGTCAAGTTGGAAGTCGCAAAGGAAAGTCTCGAAAGTTTAGTATGAGTCTGCCATAAAAATGCATTTACATTGACGGTTAGACTCAGCCGTAACTTTTTGAGTAACAAATCCTTTCATTTTGCCTTTCCCTTGTGTGCATTCTGGGATCCTTTGTGTGTTACGCCCACTGCACCCAATGTTTTGTATGGAAGTATCGTAAAGCGACCATCACCGCTTCATGACCATCAAGCAAAAAAATTTAGCAACAAAACGGGAAAGATTTTTTGTCGCTTTTGTGTCAACAGCATGATGAGATTCTTGTCATGACAGAAGAATGCTAGATATAGTACAAGTTTCTTTCAAAATTGGATTAGTTCATTTTTTTGCATTGTTCTTATAAAGATACTATACTTTGACTGTCACTTTTCTGCTTCGTTGTTTGCTCTTCTTGGTTGTTCATTTATTTTTCAAATGAGATAGCACTTGGCTAAGAATATAAAAACAGTCTTGAATGAATCATAAGGATAAAGGTTCAGTGAAACTGAGAGAAACAACCGCGTTACACGTTTACATCTCACAGATGACAATGACTGCAGCATCTGCAAACTTTTTTAAGGCCCCCTTTTCTCATTTGTCCAATTCGCCCTTCAACCGACGCATAAGCGACAAAGTTCCTTCAACTTCTCCTTTTCGTCATGACGTTTTAATGAAATCGAAGCAGTAACACTTAAATGAAAACTTGAGTATTGTGAGTTCTCAGTACTGCAGGGGGCACATCTCACGACTTTTTTGTGGTTGTTTCCCCGAGAAGAATGACATGAATGTTCTCATTCTCAAGAAAAACGTATTTTCCCGCATGCACATTTCATGGTTGTTGTAATGTTCTCAATGATTCCTGCAAACAAACGGTTTGTTCCATATCCATACTCATTAGTAGTTTCTCTTTGGCATGCTATGCTATTCTAAGATTGTAATAAAGAATAGCAAATAGTATAGTTATACCGATTCCCATTTACAATGCATGGGAGGGAACGTCGAATCCGCAGTCAACACTCGGCTCTGCTACAATCTTTAATTTCTGATATGAGACTGAGATAACTGGAGAAATTCATGGCCAGTCGGCCAGTGCCGTGCCATCGAGATTGCCGCATGAATGCGAAACTACTCAGAGAGACGAATAGGACAAACCAGCCAAACAAAGTCAAATGAATGCTTTCATAGTAGTGGCAAAACACAGCATGAAGAAAAGGAGCTGAAAGCTGTATATAACTGTAACTGTAACCCACAAAAACAAGAGAGCAGCTTTGCCACAGCATAGTGTTGTGCCAATAACATTCTCTCGTGTTGAATAGAACTTTCAAAAGTCAGCCATTTAGTAGTTTAAGGTAGTTTAAGACTCGGCATGTGTTCCTTTTGAACTTAAAAGATAATCTAAACAATCACGAGCTAACCATTACAGTGTAAAGTTTGAATGTGCATTCATTACATTGGCAAACGTGAACGTACACAGTCACAAAGCCCCCATTATTCCATTTCAACTTTCCAACCGTGTGACAAGAGAAAACAAGACGTCTCCTGAAAACTAAATTAGGTAATTTTCTGTTATGACCTCAAAACTTCTCATTTCCAAGGTTGGATGAATCATGAATGCTTTAAAGAAACAAAGACATTACTTTCAAAAATTCGTTTTGAAACATCATGTGAAAAATAAAAATGAGTTCTGAAATACATAATATTATGATGTCATTTACCTTGGGTTTGAGTATAATTTTCTTTCACAAAGGGAAATAAGAAATGTAAAGACAGACAAGATAACGGTAGTAATAACATTAAATGTCGCACATCATGTTACTAGTGCATATTTCATATGGAAGAAAATTCATTGCTGTACGATTACATCAAGTATTTTTTCCTTACGGCACTCCAAACTTTCCCTTTTGACCCTCACGCCTGAAAGAAAGGACGATGTTATGTTGCGTATGAGTGCCGACACAATTCACATCTGTCTACCAAAGAAAAGAGTCCAGTGCAATTTCGCCCTCACTTAAAATAGTAGAAAGGAAAGAATGCTACGTGTATTCTTCACTTTCCTGAGCTTTTGCCTTCTTTTCTTATTTCATATACTATCCTTTTTGTGACCAGGACTGATTTCATTGTCAGTCTTGAGACTTGGCAGAGGGAACAAAAGGAAAAAAATCTTATGATGAGTTTTTTGCGGTCTCTTCATCTGTTTTTCCATTTATTTTTTCAGATGGAGACTATCTCAGCGTCTCTCCACCAGTCATTTTATACTTCGTTTAGTATCACAATGTTCGAGATCAGAGTCAGATAGCTTTCGTACATCAGACATCAGACAATTTCTTTCAGTGTGGTCATATTGGTGTATTATAGGCAGATGACTTTCCCTTCCTGCCTTCACATTTGGTGCTTTCTCCTCTGTACACAAACTCGATTTTGTGTTCATCGACTTGCTAAAGTAAATGTGCTATGTGTCCAAAGTTGTTCCATTCAATGGAACGCAGTAGACGTCCAGTAGTGATTCACAAGGGAATACAATCACAATCACAACGTGTGATTTACTGTTATCGAATCACACAGCAGGCTGTAGTCTTCGTGTCAACACCGACTCGATATTGCTTTTACAGACCTACCTTTAGTCACTTTTATTGCTTGTTAATAACAGTAGTAACATATTCTCACAAGTTGCTTTACATAATCAAAATCGTCAAAATGGTAGTTAGAGTAATTCGAAAAGACCAATTTTCTAATTTAGAAAGTAACCTGAAATTCTCATTTTGGTTTTAGTACTCCTATACATTTAATATCATAAATTGCAGGCGAAACCTTCCGGTTCATTAAAAACCTTTTGGTGTATTGTCATACGTAGTTCTGTCATACATTGGATGTGGATCTGACGTGACACATCATTAGGATAGACGTCATGATTATTTTCAAGAAGTCAAGGGAAGCATTCTAAGCTCTTCTCTCTTCCTAGTTTTGAGCGGATGTCACGCTCCATTTGTCAGACTTTTTGAAGCGGGTAGCTCTCATTTGCCCATCGTTTTTAAGTGCGTGCTCCTTTTGAGCTAAAAAAAATGAGAGAAGAAAAAGACGCAGCAGCGTGTTTCTCACTGTAGTTTTGAATAATTAATTGTTTTAGGCGCAAATATACTTTTCGAGTAGCTTGTTGGAGCTGTACAAATTTTCTTCCCGTCCTGTATAATATTGTTCGGAGAGGAAATGCGATGTATTGGTGCTTTTTTCGCTCTTAATACAACCAGGCTTTCACCGTTCACCCTGACAGCGGCGTGTGTCTTATTGCTTTTTATACGGCAGACACAAGAATACAATAACGAGTGATGGCCCCTACAGCAAATTAAAATTTAAGTTTGCATGACTTTCACGGAAAAAATAGGATGGGTGGCCTTCTTCGTGTGTCCATTATGTGCACGCTTTCAGGTGAAGGCAATTTTATTTGCACAAAACGTTGCTTTCTAATAAATTAAATATTTATACAATCAATGTGCTTATTGTTCTTTCTAACTGTCCTTTTGGATACATTTAAGCTGTCGTTCTTGTTCAGCTAAGTGAAATGTTTATAATAACTTAAAACTTCTAAACGTAACTACACAAGAAGCATTCGTCCAAGTGGAAGTGCCTCAAAAGAGATTACTAAATGTGAATTGATCCAAATGAAATGCTTTCTGTTTTTTCGTGGTAATAACGTCAAAATGTTTTTCAATCATGGTGCGAAATATCAAAATGGGATTCGCATTTCACTTTCACTTCACGTACTAAAATATCCTTTTTCACTTGGACGGATTGAGAATGTTTGGCGAATTATTCATGAGTCTTGACACGAACTACTACCGCACGTGTTCAATGCAATTTTTTGGATGCCGTTCCCGTGTGTTAACTACTAAGGAAGTGGGGAGTTCTATACGAGACACAATTCACAAGATTTAAGATGTGCACTTAACGACCATTCGTGGAATAAACAAAATCCCTATCGCTTTATGTATGTACGTAATAAAAAGGTACTTGAAGTACATTTTAATATATGTGAGAAATTTCATTATTTCACTGCTTCAACTACCGGAAACAGCATAGCCTCGACACAAGCTACTGCAAATCCATGAATCCGGTATTTCTCTTTTCGCAACAATGAACTCTTAGTACGACATGAACAAGAACTGCAAAAAAACAAGCGTGTGCAGCACATTATGAAAATGTGCAGTGAAAATTTAAAAGGAGCTTTAGATGAAACCAGTGAAGAAGGTGAATGAGTGACATAGTGTCAACTGGTCATTTATCACGGCGTTCCTGCCAAAATGAATAATAAATAAATCCCGTTGGAACGAGAAAATTCTTGCTGCGAACCAAGACAGTT
>JABASF010002416.1:0-14902 GCA_019776145.1 Harlomillsia oculata
CGTCGCCAAATGAAGATTCCAACATTTCCTCATCCACTTGAACCACTTTTCAAGTGGATTCAACCCTGTCAATAATATTTCTCGGTTCAAACATCCCTCGTTCCCCTGACTCAAGGCATCCGATCCGAACATCAAAAAAATGACAATGGAATTTTTTTCACGAGCTTCAATAATATATTTTTTGAATTCGAAAAGGAGGCGGAGCCTTCTAATAATAATACTATTGAACCCAACTTTGTAAGGTATAATCAAAAAAAGATGTGGAAAGAGGAATACAAGTTGAGTCAGTTGGAAGAATTTGGTCCTATTGGTGTGGTTTATGGATTTAATAGGCTACAATCGTCGGAAGGATAAAAAAAAGGTTGGCTGTATGATGTGATGATGATGATAATAGTTCCTAAAATAATACCAGAGAGCTGGTGGAAACGGGTAGAAAGTGTAGGAAAGGGTTAATGATGGAGGCGTGAAAAACACGGAGGAAAAAATGACGGTGCTCATGAACAATGGAAGCGAACCATACTGTCATCCTTCGCTTCGCTCGTCAACTGTCCCGACCACGGCTGCGAAAAATGTCAGTAGCATTCTTAAAAAATGACTGGAACAAGTCAAGCTCAAATTATATGTTTGCTCTTCTCACTTTAATACTCTGGAGAAACGATTCTCCCCTTATATTTATAGTCGTTTCAAGGAGCTAAAAGTAGTTTTGTTCTTCATGACTCTTTTTTTATTGTCACACCTTTTGGGCGTCACGCCAAAAAATCCTCAGATTTCCTATATAGTAGCTCAAATACGAAACTGCGAACTTACTCAAATGGGATAATTTGCATGGATCTTATTTTGGGAGCAAAACCAAGAACACACGGGCGACACGGGTCAATCACGGAAGTACCCAAAGTACCCTATTATAGGACCGTTTTAACTGGCTTTGATCGTTATTTGATGTCGAAATGATGGTATATAAGATCACGTGACGCTCGTCGTGCTCATCCTGTACGTTAGTAGCGATAAATTGGATGAAGTGTATAATACGCATTAGGGAACGAAAGCCATATCTCATACTTCACGTTTTTCACACTTATTGTACATGTAGAGGACGAATTCAAGCAACTCAGGAACATTTTGGGGATTTGGGATGTCTGTCTAAATGTGTCCATGAGTGGACGAAGAAGAGAAGAGGAGGATGAGATGGCAATCCTTCGACGGACGGATGAGGCAGGCAAAATGCTCTTTTACAACCTCAAAGTAACAATGTCTCTATGCTTCAAGAGGCTTGACAATGGACGGAACAATGGCCAGTGACTCGTCGCTTTCCTGGCCACAGAGTTCCACCAGTGCACCACACGTCAGACACGGACATATACGAGGCGAAACTTTGACAGTGAGTACGTGTGTGAGTGTCTCGTCTCACAAGTCTCCATGTCTTGTGACTTTCTTCCATTTTTTTCAAGGTTTACTCTTCCTAAAATGCTCTCGCTTCTTTTGATTTGAGAATGCTCAAAACTAAACCACATTTAATCAACGGGCTGCTTTAATTTAATTAAACTCGTATGACGTAATCACACGAGTTTTCAAGATCCATACGCAGAATCCGAGGTTTCTTCAATTCAATGCCTTGTTTATTTATTATGTGCCTACTCAACTCGTTTACTCAAAGTATTTACTCAAAACCTACTTTAAGCTCCTCATGTGGTGAGAGAGCTGAGTAATTTACATCGTGAGTTGTGTCCCACAGGCATTAAGTCCTCGCTCGTCCACTTTTTGTCACGGTTTCAACATCATCTATTCATTTCATCAGCAGGATCATCAGTGGACTTCCTTGTATAAAAAACACACAACTGTGTGCCGAGTGGTCCGTAGTCTTATTTTCGTTTGCGTCAAACTGTGAGAGACAGGGATTATAAGGAAGCAATTGAAGAAGGGTTTTCAAAAATAAGGGCACAAAAAGGTCAGGGTGCTTCCAGTTGTCATTTTTGACATTAACCAAGTATGTATGTGTTGGCTTCCCGATGTCTCAAAAAGTGGTTGGGATACCATTTGAATTGAGCAGAAAATGCAACATGCAAGAAGGAATTTGCAAATTCGCAGTATACACCTTGAAAAAGTAAATAGAGACGAAAGAGACATATTGCACAAAAGGAAAAATTACGAGAGATTCGAGATTGAAGGAGTTGTATGATATGAAAAAAAAAATCTGTTCATCTGCTTGCTTGCTTACTTACCAATGAAAATGTTCAGTAAACCGTTGCGAGTCTTGTGTATCATCGTGTAGGCATTTATTATCATTATTCCGCTTGGCTCTGCTTAAGGACATTTTATACGTGCACGTTTTATGATTACAGGACACACGGGATATGTTCAAACTCTGAGCACACACACAACATCCAAAAACTGTAGTCATAAAGAGAGATGGAGAAGGAGAGAGTGAGTGATCCTCATCGTGTATTTTTTTTATATCCTTCTTCTTTTCTTTCATTTCGGAGAGTAACCGAGGGCTACATTTGCTTTGTTTGGAAATTCGGAGGAACGCAAAGCACACCTGGTCCTCGCAGGGTCCAAAGATTCGAAGGAAAAGCCACGACACAGTGCGCTTCGATTCACAATTCACAGTCTTCATCGTCTTCAAAAATAAAAATTGGGCTGGAGGAGTCTCAGAGTCTGAGTCTACAGCCCTTGGGCTCTGTTGGTGAACCTTAGAAAGGTAACTTGGTGTACCATGGTCCTTGTGACTGGTAACGAACGTTATGAAAGGAAACCCTGCAAAATTTCAAAGAAGGGGATTTTCGTTTTTTTTTCTTTCCTTTTCTTTCTTTTCTTCATTTCGGATGATAAAACACACAAGCCAGGATTCCCGAGAGGCTCAAGCTTGAAGCACATGGCTCAATTTATTGTGTGGCCCTTGTGACGCAATCATCTTAGAGTTGTTACGTAGCACATCTTCCTACGACATGTCTACGGTTTCCTTTACATTGCGATGTGAAATGAGTCTCTTGTGGGAAATGAGTTACATGGAGTTTGCTTTTGCTTCACGTATATTTTTTCTTTCGACAAAGGTGAAAATGTCGCAAGACGAGATGTGAGCAAACGACGATTCTCTCGAAATTGTAGCCTTCAGATGCTGATCAGTGAAGATCAGAGGGGTTACACCGTTGCACACACGGGGATGTCGTAATGCACGTGTTGTCATAAGACAGCGCCCAGGTGTCCCATTCATCAAATTGACCCTCTGAGATCCTAGAAAAAGTTAAGAAAGAGAGGACACTTTAGTAACATGATTACTCCTCACGTGTCAACAAAGTGATCAGAGCCATCAGCTCGAGCATTAATTCCAAATTGTAGCCTCCCTGTTGCTCTCCTTTAAAAACCAACACGTTTGACACGAGTTAAGTTCGATCAAGTTTAAAATTAATTGAGAAATCTCCTCAAACGCATATTTCACTGAAAATCTAAAAAAATGGCTTTTCTTCTCACAAAGCCCTCAACCATTCCACTGAGACTGTTACAAAACCGTAGCAGATGCAAGATGTGATGTGACTATCAAATTCGAATGCTACGTCATAGACAAACACACACTTATCCATAACACACATCTTTTTGAGTGAAAAGCCCTCGAGACTCAAGGCTCATCCAAACGAGACAACTCCAACTGTATTCTCCAACGGGTGCCTTTCCGTTTGTCTTTAGTCTTCAAGTTCAAACCCAAGGACTCTTTTCTATATAGGCATGCCCTTAAGTGTATTTCCATTACCCTTTATATAAAAAAAGTACAAAACCCTTTCCTTCCATATTTTGAAACATCTTAACTCTGTATCCTCCAGCTATAAAACTGATATCATAGCACAAGAGCATAAAGTAAAGAATCATAGCGACGGTACCGAGAAGTCGTCATAAATAATCTCGCTAACAACATGAGACTCTCCTCGATTAGGGAAGGGTTTGTGTGCTAGTGCTCCTCTCAGGGTCTTTTTTGATGATGATGGCGGTGATGAGACCGTGAATAATTCATCTTTCGACGCTAAAATACACAAGGCGAATGTTCAAGAAAACCGCAGGACATATAGGCGCTGTTGGTGGTTCGAATGTTATACAACATTCGTAATATCGTAACATTATACACCAAACTGTACAATTTTTTGAATCTGGTACAATTTTTGATGATACATCGGTCCAAACGGCAAGTTAGACAATACAGTCTCATGTGTCAATGTGACATGACACTTGTCAGCATCGGAGCAACAGCAGCAGTGTCGTCTTTTTATGAGATTTTAGTACACAAGTGCTGGAGTAACATTTTTTTACAAGTTCAGTTACTCCAATGATAAATTCCCGTAATAATTCTCCTGGGAGACGACGGTGGTGGTGTTATGTGTTTTTGATGTGATGTGGCGAAGACCACCGTGTCACATTATGGTCGTTCGTCGTCGTCAACGAATGTTATTTATGATACACATGTGACAACGAGGGAAATGTGTATACATTTTTTTTTCCACGGCAGCATTGGCTTCTTGCGGAGGGATTCTTAAAGTGAAGAAGATGAATGTTTTGAGAGAGATCTTTGGAGTGAGAGTCACTCCAAAGATTGTTAGAATGGCTGAGTGCATCCACCCGAGAATCCGCGTCTGATGAGTTCCACCACACTATGTACGATAATGAGCGTGTGGAATTGGACCGTTTTGACATTGTGACATTCCTCCAATCTCAACCCTTCTTCAGTTTTCTTTTGGAGCGTCCTCCATTTGGATCAAAACTTGATGATGATGACGATGACGCACGTTTCTCCATTTGATTTACCGTCATACATTACAACCTATCGGGTAATGTCTGTGAGATGCTGTTCCATTCATTATCTCACTTTGTTTCGACGAGCAGTATTATGCGCAAAAAATTGGACATTTTTTTTTCAAAAATATTTCAAAATTGATATTCAACGCGTGGGAAACTACCAACACCAGTAGCAAAGCGTAGTAGAGTGCCAAGCACACACACTCCTTTGTTTTGTCTGATCACTTTGGCAGGTTGGGAATTCGAGTCTCATTATCGGTTTTTTTTGTACCAGAGCTATAGCATACCGGGACTTTAATGAATATAGATCCGACGAGTTTTCCCGAGCAGTTTAACCCTTTACTGAGTGTTGCGTAACACAGTAAATCATGATAACATTACACAACTTTGTCTAACTACTACCCAAACACGCTCTGAGTAGAGAAAGAGCAAGAAAACATGTTTCTTTATGAAGCATCCCTTCGGAAAGGATTAAACTGAATTAACAGCAGGTGCAACAAAAAAAACGCAGAGTTTACAAGTGATGATGGCCCTGGGTGTGAATTCATCCCAGGAACAATACTTCGGTGTTTTCGACCAACCATGAGATTACAGGGAAATATAGTCCAACTGAGGCGATAAATTGTACCCACCACCATGATTCAAAGTAACGAGTGGTAACGAAGAAGGAAGAAAGATGATCATGACGATGAACGATGGTTTGATTATTTTATTATAAAAGTACGAATTTTGAGTCGAACTTTAGCATTTGGAATCAAATTATGAGAAATGAGTTCCTGATTAGGAGAAAGGGTCAAGAAAGAGACGAGAGATTGCATTTTTTCCAATTAAAAGGATTGAATAAGTCCCAATTTTTTCGAATACCTTCAATCTCGAGTCCTTGGGATACTTAAGGATTTGTGCTGAGTCGTAATTGCTGAAGCTGCCAATCAGTGGCTTGACAGCGGTGAGCTTCTCAGCTCAGCATGGGGCACTTCTCATCCTTCATGCATTTGCCGTTTGAGATTTCGTCTTGACATTCTTCCCATGGTCCTAATTTCCTTCGTGCACTGCTACTTGTGCTGCTATAGTACAGCCATGTTTTTTTTTAAAATCTGAGTCTGTACAAGTCTCAAAAGTCCAAGTTGGTACTGGAACAATTTTTTATACGCTTTTTATACTCTTTTGATTCTCAAGTGCATCATCACATCATCTGTTCATGTTCAGTAGCAAATGTCGTAAAGGGTTTCAAAAAAAAATCCGGACTACTCCTCAACTCTTCGTCCGTCTTTGCACTCTAAGAGAAGAGTTTGATAGTAATACTACTAAGTTGTTTCATTTAGTAACTTTGAAGGTTCATTCCTTGTGAACTCAAGAGAGCTGGTGAAGATTCAGAGGAGCGGAACGAGCAGAATGAGTCGACGAAATGCATCAAACTAGAACGAATCCGACTATTCTACAGCTTCCAACTTCCAATCCTCTCTTTTTCTTCTTTTTCTCGTCTCTCTCTCACACACACTCTGTGCTTGGAATCCTCATCTCATTTCATTCCTTCCATTCCACTTCGATTCATGATCATCATCATCCTCCTTTTTCTCCAGTAGCCTACAACACACAAGTTCAAAGGGTACCTTGTATAGACTTTCAAAGTAAAATTCACTAAGGTTTCTTCTTCTCAAATCCTTTCCCGTCCTTTCTTCAGAGGAAAAGTAATCTTGAAAGATTTCACTTCACATTCAAATTAAGATGTTCCACGGTTTTTGTTTTCTTTTCATGTGTTCCACTAATGAAGCCAAATGCGTCCCTTTCATATTCCCTGGCAAACTGCGCAAATTGTGCTTGACGTATTAAACCTTACATTTTAATGAATTTTTGAGGTGGAGGTGAACAGCCACCATGGGGAAGGTGACTGTTCAAATTTTGAAAAATGTGTCCGAAATTCTCCGAACCAAGATTCATAAAACGAGATGGTTAAAGTTAACAACGAAGGTTTACACGTTTACAGATTGCATTACTATGTTTTCATGTTTATTGTGTAAGGATTGCTTTGTTATTAAACTCTCTGAGGTCACAAAAGTGAGAATGGGCGAGTTACAAAGCTTCCGTTGTTGAATGGGTGCAGAGAGTACAAGTGTTACTGTGAAACCAGCGCCCGAGCACCGTTAAACTTATGGGACGGGTCAGGTCTTTCTTTGATACTTTGAATTCATTCATTGCATTATTTGATTGTGGCCATTGAATCCATTTGAATGCTCAAAAAGATACCTTATGAAAGCCTACATTCAACACTCTCCCGTTTATTAACGCAGGAACAACCTGTTTCCTTTTGTACGTGATCAGCTGCTCGCCTGGCCAATTTGAAATAGAAACGTGCCACTTTTGACTTACACAACGATAATTTGTACACAATAATAACACTTGTCACACACAGACGAATATGAAAAATGCGGCGGCGGAAATCAAGTTCTGACCCCGTGTTTTCAAATCCGAAAACAAATGTGTAAACTTGTACCTTGTAATTTTCGCGTTTCGAAATCGACATCATTAGGATAAAAGAACTGAACTGTCTAACATTGATGATTTAGCGTTGTCAAACTCCGTAAGAATACAAAAGATGCGGTGAATGACTTTTGCGGGAGGGAAAACTGTATGAATGTTATTTTTATAGGGAACCCGAATGCGGGTAACCGCAGGGAGGGAAATGAAGTAGAGCCACAGTAAGACTACAAAAGATGCGGTGAATGACTTTTGCGGGAGGGAAAACTGTATGAATGTTATTTTTATAGGGAACCCGAATGCGGGTAACCGCAGGGAGGGAAATGAAGTAGAGCCACGCGTAGTGATGAGGCAAATGAACAAAGAGGATGGGACTCAAAAGCAGCTCATGTCAACTCATCTGCTAATTAGTCCACTTTTCCACGCCATCGATACGTATCAATATCACATAGGGAAAGTGGCTTTCACGTATCCAGTCAACTGTGTTTTATAGGAGGAGCACCCTTCAAGTACCTAATGAGAGGGATATTTTCTGACTTCAACGATGCTTGTCAAATGTGTCATATTCGTGGAAAGCATGCGAATGACACCGCTGCCTCAGGATACACATGTACACAAGGACTTTTATTATATAAAATTATAATTATCAGTCCTCGTAATGATTCTCGTGATAAAGTAGCTAAAAATAGACTTCTCAGATGTACCACAATGTATTGTACAGGTTTATGTACTCCGGGTTTGTTCATTCATGTTCAAATAAGAGTTGAAGTGACGTAATTTGCAAACTAAACAAAGTTACCCGACTTTCGTGAAGTTTATTGTCTGTATTTGTAGGGATTTTGGGATTTGCATCCTGGAAAACAAAATCCCTTTTTCTCCAGACAAAAGAAGTTTTCACCGCTCCAGACTTCCAGACCCTCTTTCCAGCTAAAAGTGTGGGTGCAGAATTACACTTTCATTATAATATGTTCCTCATTTTACACATCTAATGGACGACCTATTCATTTTTTGAATAGCCTTTAAAAGAGGGAAACTTGGGAAATAAAATACGGTACGATGAAAATATGTGCCGCTTTGAAAAGATGTCAAGAAGAAGTAACCGCAAAAACGGAAGCCTTCGAAATTTGATCAGGTTGTAGTCCAGAAAGATTCTATTCTTTATGGATCGTAGGGAATATGACTCCAGTTATCCAGTTCCAGTTCCAATTCCTCCAGAACGATAACTCACGAGAACTCGGACAAAAGGTGCACTTTGTGTTGCTCCAAAAGTGGGCAAAAATAAAGTTTTTTGAATGAAGAAGGACATGAAGCGATCAGACAAATCTGGAACCATAAGAAAATTTTTTGACTAGCAAAAGAAGACTCCGAAAGAAGACGTTTAGACACAAGATAGATGATGGGTCGGCAGGATGGTGAAGTGATAAGGTCGTATCAGGACTTGTATCAGTGGAGCTCAAACGAGTTTTCTCAGCAAGGGATTTCACATCATCATCATCAAGGAGCAACAACAAACCGTCTTCACAGTGCTTTAGTCTTTCTCGGGATTCCGACTTGCAACGCAAACGCATATCAATCCAAGGACTCAAGGATCTTATATAACCCTAAAGAAGGGCTCTAGCGCCTTCATTTCTCAGTCTATTGTGTGCACGTATCCCTTTTTCTCTCTCTCTCAAGGAATGATTCCGATCTTCCCCCTTGAGACACGAAAATAAACGGCTGTGAGGAAACCGACAGATAAACCAGCAGGGCGGACACATTACGTTAGTATTAGAGCATTACGAGGCAATAATTCCAACGCTCTTTACTTCAGCTCCGGACACTTTCAGATTGTATCTAAATTTTGTAGTTATTTACATTTCCGTCCTTCTTCAACAGTTTTCTTACAACATGGAACAAATACTTGAAATGCCATCGAGTCAAGATCAACATCTCAGAGCGCTTTGTAAACACAATGTAATACACCCGGCTGTACAATTAATTCCTTCCATTCCATTCCCATTCTCAAAGTCTAACGAGAGAAACCAGCCCACCATTCCATTTTTCTTTGATTGCGGCCATCGTCATCATCATCATCGTGACATGACAACATTATGACGACATGTAATGAAAATCAAGCCATTTGCTTATCAGTACAATGTAAATTGGTTTAGTTGCTAGCTTTCAAGCTTTCAATCCAATGTAAAATTGTTCTGAATATCTGAAACCGAATTTTATGAAAAACAAACCGGGTTTCAGCTTGAAAGGAAGGGAAAACTGGGATAATGTAACATGTATCAATCCAGAGCATGGTTTTTGAAGGATGTTGCATAGATAAGTGATTTAAATGGTATAAAAGCGTGATAGTTCCCAATGAAGCGAGACGAGTGTATAGGCTTCAAAAAACCGCATCCTTGACATGCAGAATGAAGATGTCAAGCGGTTTAGAAACGACGGGAATGAATGTACCAAGGAGCTTTACATACGAAACCAATACGTGCCATGCTCATCCTTCGTCTGTGACATCATCGTCATTTTCAATTTGAGTCCAAATGAAGGGAAAAGGCAGTGGCCACAAAGTGGAAAGTCTGCTTTGATGGATCACACGCCAATGCTCTATCACTCACATCCCATCTTCGCTCTATTGCCTAGTCAGGGATTGTTCACTTTTCAAAAGACGGACCAAATCCGCAGTACGTGCGTTCAAAAAACACTTTCCGTCGTAAATGAGTGGAACAGATAAAGTCGTCGTCGTAGTCACATTACTTCCTTTAACATCCTCATCAATACACAACATCACATTTTAATCAAGTACAGCCAGCAGAGCATCATCGACAGTTCCCTACAGAGCTGCAATAAATCTGACTGTTTTTTTTTGCAACCAATAAATATATAAATGATAAAATTATAATTAAACCGGCTCTTAAATTGCACTGTACACATTTTTTGCGTAGTTTTCAACTTTTCAACTGTTACTTGTCAAAACAAGGTGAAAATCATCATTTTTGANTTCAACTTTTCAACTGTTACTTGTCAAAACAAGGTGAAAATCATCATTTTTGAGATCGTGATGCTTCGAATCAACTCCAACAATGGCTTTCAAGCTGCAATTGTAACAATAATAGACCAGTCAACAACTCTTGCACGACAAAATTCACAAGGAATCACCAGTCAAGATTTCGTAGACAAGGACTTTTGACAAGTCCATTCATTCTTATTCATGAGTTCTTCATTGCAGAGAAAGTCATTTTACATTCTCTTTATCTTATCAAATTAGAGTTTAATTGAGAAAACTCTAATTTTTCAGAAATTGGCTAAACAGTGGGCAGGCTTGATAAAGAAACGAAACCGGTTTTGAAACGTGGTCAACAACGAAGAAGTGAGGATGTCCAATGTCCATCTTTAAAATTGACAAGCAACAATAATTTGTATATTTAATGAATTTTAAAAATAGAAGCACAGGTGAGATGTAGAGCCTGAGTCATGATTTCATGATTCCCCCTTCGTCATCATATGAAAGGCATCTGTTTGCTCACCAAACTGAAGCTGTCTCATCCTCCTTCTCGCAGGAAATACAATAAAATAGCTTCAAGGTGTTAGTTTACTCGGGACGACAAACTCATATCAAAACCGTTTTTATATGAATAAGAAGACCCATTGACACGATATGATTAGAGTTTTATAAGACTGTCAAGGGATGGATTGTGCGATGGTAGGACTCATAGACACAAAAAATAATAGCGTCTTGTGCGGGGGTTAACAAACACACCGACATTAGACACACACAAGGGAGATTCACACAGGGACACAGGGACATTGATATCATAAATGGCACGGAAGGCTCCATGGCTTTTTCCAAAAAGGGAACGAGAAACGGGGTATCGTGAGCGAACGTCGACATCGTCGTCACACGGGGAAAGACCACACAAATACAGCTGTGAAAATAATACCAACACTCTCAGAATAATATTAATGCCTATCATCCATCAAATGAAATCTCATGGTGAACGTCCATTAAGAATTCAATCGATAAGCAGTTGTATTACAAAGTGTATGAATTTGCCATTAATTTGCTTCTGACTCGGCTCATGGCTGGCGTTAGCTGGTCTGGTTTGGTTTGTTCGTGTTTTCAAAATTCTGAACATTTTTTTTTTCATCAAAAACGATTAACGAATTCGGAATATTAAATCGAAATCCAAAAGGGTTGTTTTCGTCATCCCCTTGTGTATGTTAACATCATCATCAAGAGGATTTTTTAAAGCCGACTTGTACAGAGACTTGGCCTCTTGTCATTGTCGTGAAAGTCTCCAAAGACCAGTCGACCTCGACTGGATACTAAAAACGAAGTTTGGGAATGCGAAATGAAGCGAATTTGGGAACCGGGTTGGGAAGGGCGGGTAGTAGTGTTGGAGGAGTAGTGATCTAATGAAGGATGTCGCCCGGAGGGATTTGCCAACCTCGTTGAAATGCGATAAAAGTACACAGTGCCGACGTGTGTATTCCGCACTGAGTAAATCTCGACGAATGACTCTAGGGATTTGTGTCAGCTCCTATTAGGATGAGTTCCCTTACAAAACCGACCCTTTTACGCCCTTGTTCCAGTTGGTATTACAATACTCCGTTTTTCCTAACTTTAAAAAAAAATGTGAAAGTTTTTCTCCAGTAATTCAATCTGTTATTTAAAAAAAATCCTGGGAAAAGTTGTTCATTCTTCTTTTTCTCCAAGTTTTAATTTATCAATGAACTTTCCTTCGCGTAGGCGAAGGCAAAGTATACATTACAAAGTTTCTTTTGTAGTTTCCTCTTCTCATCTCACTTTTTTTTAAAAATTGTGTACAAATTCCTCATTCATTTACCAATTTGTTAGCGGGAGCCGAACCACAAAGTCGTAAAAATTATAGACTCACCCAAATCGCCCGAATGTAAGCTTTAGAGGATCACTGGAAATTTCCTTCCAGCGCGGAAGCTCGTTCATAAAACTAATCCCTTGAGACTTTCGAGACTTGGGAACACTACGTGCGAAATCATGTACCCGTACTAACTTTTATCTCTTTCTCTAAGGGTTCTTGTGAATGCCGCCTCTCGTTTGAGGTCTAGGATTTACAACCTTCATGATTTAGTGACATAACACATAATATCTAATATCACATCCCTTCAGCATCCTTATATACTGTTAAGTCTCAAATTATGAATGTGATGATCCCAAAGTCATAAAAACGACTCAACACAGACATCAAAACAAACAATCTTGATTTCACAATTGGTACCGTTTCTGAGTCATTTTCTAACGTCAATGTGCAATTTCCTTTGTAGACGAGTCATTTGAGTACCTGGAATTTAGTACAGCATTACATATAGGAAATCATCACCGTCCTGGACAGACGTTAAAAGCTGCTGTATAAACCGGAACAATCTTAACTGGAGAAATCCGGAGAACTCCAAATCTCTTGAACCGCTATTCGTATAGGTTTTGCCAGTGAACGAATGAACCTTTGGATTTCACTTTGAGATTCGAGTCTCGACTCAGTCGTCTGAAACTTTTCACATGTTCACTGGAGCTGGAGTTGGGCTCTACCGTTTGGGTTCTTATTTCTCCCTTGATGTGATGTAATGCGTAAAAGACTATAATCATATACCCGAAAGCTATAGTACGCTCTTGCCCTTTACGTTTTATTGTCCACAAGGAGCGAAATATACTCAATGGGTATCAGTCTCTCTGTCAACGAGAGAGGAGCGTAAGTCTAGTCCAATCCTCTCTTTCATTTTCGCTGATTTTCGTCGAGGGGGTTACCAAAATCTGCTCAAGGAATGATTAGGCCCTAAGTCTACTTTTGGTCAAGATGAAGCTTCTCTTTTGTGCAAATGGACAAAGCTGCTTTGCAAGTTTTGGAAGGATTCGAGCACATTTCGCATTTCGGGTATTTTTTTGCACTGCAGCAGCTGCTGGACTGAAGAGGATTCAAAATTTTAGGTTGGTTTTTCCTTGATGTGATGAGAAGTGTCAAGGAATGATGAAGACATGAATTTGAGATGGCATGTGCCACACACCCAACCAAAAACCACACATGGACATAAAAACTGGTTGTACCGTTTTACTATCGGAACGTGACCCGTCGTCGACAGCCGTCAGAAGGATATGATGTTCAATTTGTCTCCTCAAAGTCTCAAGTCAATTTTCTGAATGAAAAGTCTTTGGAGTACATGAATGAACTCAATGTATAACGGGCCCTTGGGAAAATGATGAAAAAGAAGAAGGTAAAGTATAAAGTTGGTACTAAACCTTAGGAGGTTTTTGAAAAAGGAGAAACAAACGGGTCAAAAACTTAAGGTACTCAAGGCACACCGCAAAACAAAACCAGCGCACGTTTATTTCTATTCTTATTTGGTCAGGTAAAAGAAGAAAAAAGGTCTAAGGTTCTCTGTTCTCTCTCTTTTGCGCAGAAAAGTAGAATCTAAATCGAGTCAGCAGGCGGGCCTCCCTTTCTTTTATTCTCGAATCCCATTTCATGTCCCAAGAAAGTTACCCATGACCGGTTCCAGTTAACTTTGTACTTTAACTGTGTCCTTCTTCTTTGGGTGCGGCAAAAATCTCAGTCCACATCGTCCAATGAATGGAAAACTGTCAGGACTCTTCGTTTGCAACGGAAGGATATAACTTCAAGGCTGGTTTCGTCTGGACTCAACTCCGCTCGTGTGACTTCTTTTCCCAGTCTTTTCAGGTGCATCCTCACCATTTTCCTTTTCACCGAAAACCAACCTTATTTCACTACGGCTAACATACGATGCTGTCGGTCCACAACAATGGAAACATGAACAACACATTGACATCATCCCTAGCCAAAACGCAATCATAAATTGTCGACTTGAAATGCGCAACTGCACGTTACAGGAGCAGCCCTTGAATATGTTCAATGAAGTGCACCTACGAAATCCTATTCAAGTTGTCGATAATGTCGCAATGGTTTCTCAGTCCTTCTTGGTGGTTCCTTATGCAGCAAGGTGGTTGGAAGTACTAATAAAATCGACTTCTGTACAAAACAATAGAGAGTCCTTTCAACTTTCGTTACCGCACACTCAACCGGACAACAATATGAAATTCTGGTTGTTTTCTGTCCCTTTGAAACAATACTAACCCAACTGATGGTCTACCTTTGACCAGAAAACCAGGGTTGCCTCGTCGTCAAGCAGTCTGGTGAGCACTTTGGGATTTACAATTTGGGAAAATGTAACTTGTACAAAAGAGGCAAACGCCAACATTATCCAATTAGGCTTTTTGACACGTGCAAGGGAAAATGTTCTGTAACGGGAACAATATGAAAAGTTGGACTAAAAGCCAAGGTTTTATGGCAATTTAATCTAATCTATCATAAAGGAACATTGGTTGATGACATCTGTGCCGAAGCTCTCAATGTCCACTTCCTGTGTGTAACTGCAGACCTGTCGCATCAAAGTCCCTCCCGCAAAATACCGTTCAGTCATCATCAACTCTTATTATCGCGACAAGTCATATTTTTACACTTGGAAACACTTTTTTTTTCAAAACGAACCCAAAATTAACTACCATGAATGGGCAAGAAATAGACCTTTACGTTCCAATGTCCCTTCCGTGTTGGAAAGTGTCCCTGGAAATCCAACCCCGCCTCTCAGGTGTCAAACGAGTTTTCACTCCTTA
>JABASF010002417.1:0-14902 GCA_019776145.1 Harlomillsia oculata
CATAAATAGACTGATTCATTTGACTTTGACTCCAGTCTATACTATATTGCTCTAAAATTCAAAACAACACCAGCACAACCTTTTAGAATCTTATCATTCTGCTTTTCTATCATAAGAAATTACAACCGAAATTTCATACCATGTTTTCCTTCAAATACATCCGGTTTACGCATTAAAATTCCATGAAGCAGCTTTGGAGCATTTGGATGATCCAGAGGAATTTCACTGAACGAATCTTTCAATTCTCTATTTTAAAAAGTAGCAAAATTTAGCATTAAATAATTTAGACGCCGACATTCAATTTTGAACCTAGGAATAATCAAAGAAATCCGGGTTCAACAATACTATACAATTTAAAGATTTCATGAATGAACTCACATGTGTTTGGATGATGTGAGGCTTAGTGAGTGGACCAGCTGAGGGATGAGATTGTCATCAATAATTGTTAATAGCCGTTGCGCCTCCTCTGCAACTCTTGGATGAAAGAGTAACGATTTGTTACTCAACGTCTGAGGCAGTGGAGAAGGAAGTGGCATTTCCGGTAACACTGTGATCATTCAAAAAATACATTTTGGTCACCATTTTAAAAAACGGATTATTTTAAAATTCACGAAATTTAACGAAACAAGTTACAATACACTTACAATCCACTAAGCTGGACACACCAGCTAATGTGGTGATCGGCACGCTTGGAATTTCGCCGTTCATCTTGACTTATTCGCAGAAGACGAAATGAAATACTCAGAATTTCCTATTTGGAAGTCACAACCGAATTTCGGGCTTTCTTTTCATTCTACCATCTAAAATAAACACAATGAATTAAATGTGATGAGCTCAAAAAAATATGTCACATCCTCACATCACAAAAGAAGCACATCATCAGCACTAAATTCACATTGTGGTACAAGGCTAGCTATATACAAATTCCATTCTCATTGTGAAATGCACATTTTAGCGAATAAAAATTCCTAACATAAACAATTTATTTCAGGGTGATCATGAATGCTTATGTTTGAGCTAATAAACAATGACCGATCCTATTACGCCGTATATGGAAATATCACAAACTCAAATGCAAACGTCATCTCATCATGAACCAAACAAATCGTCACTTATAAAAACGATGAAATGTACCACTTTTTACAAAATTAAGCACCAAAATATTCCTATGAATATTAATTTTCAACGTTGTCCCTCCCTTTGAAAGTTTTTTATGTCTGACATTCTGAAAAATTTGACGCTTCTTAACACAAAAATCAATCACTATTTTAGAAACTAAATTGTTTAAAACACTAAGTGCCAACGGTACGTAAACTAAAACCAACCGTCGTTTTGTTGGTGAAAGTAGGTAAATAAACGGTATACATAAAACACTGCGTTGCACTCATTTAGTTTGAACTCGACGTTAATTGAGACAAAAATATGTATTGATTTTGAAAAACGTTATCCTCTGAAATTCATAGGAAAACTAAACTAATATGAACCACAATTACAGGTCAATAGCCACACAAAGAACAAACTGGAACTGTGTACATGAGAAACTGTAACATTGGTGCTTTTGACAGAACACAATGGAATTTAGAATCACCTTTTGCTTGTGCTGACAACACGCCACGCGAAATGTGCACGAAAATAAGGTATTTGAGAACGTGGAAAAAACATTCTGTCAAAGAGGATTTTTCTCCATCGGACGTCACAAAGGAATTGATGAAATGGTAACCAACAACACTGTCCAACATTGACCCCAACAACAGGTCAACACGCACAGACTTGAACAATGAAGTGATGGTCAAAAAGGAAGAATTACGTTTGATTAATTTTTGACAAGTAGCTTTAGGAATTCAAAAATCCTAAATATTTGTATCTGCAAGTACTAAAACGGTTGCGAGATTGGATTGCGATTGAAGACGGCTTAATTGAAGGTGAAATAATTTTATCCCGAAAAAAAAGAGGAAGATCCTGTCGTTGTCCCTACCGCCGCCGCTGATTTTTGCTCCTAGTGAACCTTAATTTTATCTCAACGAAAAAGTCTCAAGTCCCGTGTCAAAGGTGAAAATTGAACAATTTTGAGTTCACTAGGCACCCCAAAAAGCACTCACGAGGGGCCACACACACACAGTATACCAGTTGGTGGGGCTTTACACTTTAGTTCTTCCTTCGGGGATCCCAGTTTCGGATAATTTCGGCCCTTGCGTTTGACTACACACAAAAAAAAACTTTTTGAGTCTATGTTCTTTGCTTGTCAGACGACTCGCCAAGCCGCTCCAAAAAGTGCTCCGAAACAACAACTAGTTCTCCAGCCCATTTCCTAATCCAATTCAACACCTTTCTCCACTCATTCCACTCCTCACTAATCACACTTTTACTCCTAATCTACAATCCGACACTCAACATGACCTGACCTTATATTCCTCAGGTCAAGTGACACTACACTGCCGCTTGTGGAGGACTACACAACATGGGTGCAAAAATTCCCCGTATACATATACCATACTGACTATAAAGTTGATAGTATACCTTTCAGAGGGGCCTTTAGCATTGCTTCCATTCAAACCAGCATAACCAGCCGTTCAATTCTTCTGTCATAGTCATAGTCATAGTCCACTCTATGTATAAAATGCACAGTAACTCCCATAGGCAGACTCAACATTGAACATTATACGTTTTGCGCTTGATGATAGGCCTGTCTCAAAAGTTGTGTACGACTGTAAACCAAGTCCATTCCTCAGTTTGGACCACTTTCTTCTCGTTCAAATGCTCATCTTCTCAATTCTCTGCTCCTCCAATATGTTTGTGCCCCCTTTGCCTGCTTTTTCTCATGATACAAACTCAACCAAACGCACAGTCGAGAGTTGAGACTTGAGAGTTGAGATTGAGACAACCATGGGCAACTCCATTCTCATTTCTCAGAGACGCTCACTCCAAGTCCAAAAACACATGAATGAATCCTTCTCCACTTCTTCAAATCTTCAATCTTATACTTATACTTGCCAACAAGCAAAATCCATTCCTTTATTGTTAGCAGAGTCAAGAAAAGTTGTTTTTTTTTGTGTCCGTAGTAGTCCGTTCCTAGCCCGACTACTGACAGGACTGCCCGCAGCCCGCCCGGTTACTTTCTTAAACCTACTCCTTACATAACTTTACATTACTTTTCCCTTCCTTTCCCATGCACAAAAATGCTTTCCCTGCACACTTCACGCAAACAAATCTCATCATCGTTTTGTTCACAAAACCCCAATTGGGTGACTTGAGATTCTCAAATAATGTGTAATCTTCTTGAAGCCATCTTCATTTGACCATTCATAGCATCTCATTTTCTTCCATCTTTGTCTCTATACATGGCAATTGCATGCTTAAATCTGCTTTATCTGCTACAAATCAATGTCAAATGCCAGTTTAAATCGTATTTGCTTCCTTGCGCAGTTGATGTTTACGACAATTTTGCACTGCATCACTGCATGCGATGACACTGACACGTCCTTTCCGTTTCGTTGGTATGCAATGCATTTTACATGCACCTGTTGAATTTTCAGTGAAAAATGCTTTTTTTAAAAACTATTCAAACATGCAGACTTAGTGCATGATAGTATTGAAAATGGAATTAACGGGTTCCTGAAGAATTTTAAAGTGCAAATGCAAACTACCTGTTTGAATTATTGCATGCAATCAAATTCAAATCAAATGCATGCATTTTGTATAGTGTGAAAAGTGAAATAAATTGTCCTGAAATTATTGATACACGTCATGATTTCAGATTTGCTCAGATTTCCAAGCAAAAGTTTAAATGCGATTTTAATTAATGGGCATGTATGTATTGTAGCGGTAAATGCTCAACGTGTCTTATGAAAGTATACAGAGAACGAGAGAACTTAGAAAACACGGCTTCTGAAAACTTGGAAGTCGAATCTTTATGAGGAAAGTTTTTTCTGCATTTTCATGGAACATTTCATTTCATGGTATTTGACACTTAATGATTATGAATGCATTCATCGTCGAAGGTGTCATGTGTCATCAAGCGTCATTATGAACGTGCTTTGGAATTTTAATAGCTTAATGATGACCAAAACTATAACTATAACTCGAACATAATTAAAGTTTAATTATAATAGCAAAGCATATAATAACTAATAAGGAAGTCCATAGAAGCTTGTTTGCTATATAGGAGAAAGAGGTTAGTCGGAATTCGCAATGTTCCAAAGTCCAAATCAAGAGTTCATGGTGCAGTTTCAGTTTGCTTTTCATAAGGCAAGCAATCTGTTCACTCATCTCCCGTCAACTGTTCATACCGGCCAAAGTACGACGTTTCTTCATTCCACTTGTTCTTGTTCTGTACATTTTTAGAAACACACCTGTTTTGTGTAAAAATAGTTATTTTTACGTAACAACTTGTGTAAGTTTCACCAAATCAATTTATTATATTCAATTTATTGTTTGTAGTGTTAGTGTTAATAATGTAACTGACTGTTTGTGTGACATTCGCATAAAATTGAAACATTTTTTTTACAAAAGGGTAAATTGTTCGACAGCCGATTGTATGAACGTGTACTATTTTGTAGACAAATGACATGTATTCAACCTGAAGTATTTTTCGGTCAAAATATGAAATTCAAGCAAAATAACGTTAGACGTTAAACAGCTGATTGTGTTTTGAATGCCGTATTTTCATTATCAAGAAAGCTATTTGTTTTTGGAAATATTTGATGTCGTCGACAGTTCATTCAAAGAAAAGCGACTTGTAAATTTTTGTTTATGTTTAATTCATTGGATATGAAAACGCTCATGTATTTTGATAAGAATTCAGTGGATAAGAACTGGGGTTTTGTTGGTTTGAGGGGTCGACATTTGGTGAGATATGTCACCTCATCACATGTCATTTTGACTTTTGGCTGCTTATGAGGTGAACTGTGCGAGACAGTCATCACTTTGCCTTCAGCTGACTGTGGTCAATATTTGATTGAGTTCTTGTGTCTTTCATTCATTCTTTTCATTTTGGTTTTCAATTTGTACAGGAATCACAATGGCTGGCATTTTAAGACGAGTTTATGTTGTCGGAGTCGGCATGACGAAGGTAATACGGTATCTATTTTCGTTTGCTAGAATTGACTTGGAAATTGGAATAATAGTTTACATTTTTTTGCATGTGTAGTTTGCCAAACCAGGAACAAGTGCAGATTATCCTGAAATGGCCCAAGAAGCTGTGAGATCTGCGTTGAGTGATGCAAAACTCAATTTCCAAGATATTGAGCAAGCTACTGTTGGCTATGTTTATGGTATGTGCTCAAGATTTATGAGTTTTTGATTGATTGATTTCTTGCTTTATGTTTTTTAATTAATAATATTTGATGTTCAGGAGATTCAACTTGTGGGCAGAGAGCACTTTACGGAGTTGGAATTACAGGAATTCCGATTTACAATGTGAATAATAACTGTTCCACTGGATCCACGGCTCTCTTCTTGGCAAAGCAGTTGATTGCTGGAAATCAGGCAAATTGCGTTTTGGCTGTTGGTTTTGAAAAGATGGAAAAGGGATCTTTGGGTTCTGTCTACCAAGATAGAACTAATCCAATGGACAAGCATGTAGAATCCATGATTAACAACGTTGGACTCGCACCAGCACCAGTTGCTGCTCAATTTTTTGGTAATGCCGGGGCAGAACATATGAAAAAGTATGGAACTAAGCTGGAGCATTTTGCGAAGGTTGCTTTGAAGAACCACAATCACGGATCCAAGAACCCGTAAGCTTGAATAATTTTAATTTGAAAGCACTTCTTTTACTTAATCGTTGTCATCAGCTTTCGGATCAATTTTGTCATTTTGTGAATAGAAATTCACAGTTTCAACAACAAAGAACGCTTGAAGAAATAATGAGTGCTAAAGAAATTCATAGTCCACTTACAAAATTGCAATGTTGTCCAACATCTGATGGTGCTGCTGCGGCTCTTCTCGTGTCCGAAGACTTTGTGAAGGCTCACAAGCTGGAAGGAAATGCTGTTGAGATTGTGGGAATGGAAATGGCAACGGATACTCCGTCAACTTTTGAGAGTAACAGTTCAATGAAATTGGCTGGTTATGACATGACGAAATTGGCTACCGAACGCTTATTCAAAAAGACAGGAAAATCAGTTAATGATGTTCAAGTGGTTGAACTTCATGATTGCTTCTCTGCTAATGAGCTTATCACATACGAAGCTCTCGGCCTCTGCCCCGAGGGAGGAGCTGGAGCTTTTATCGACAAAGGAGACAATACCTATGGTGGAAAGTACGTCGTCAACCCGTCCGGAGGTCTTATTTCAAAGGGTCATCCTTTGGGTGCAACAGGTATGTCATGAAAGTACTTTATTACTTTTCTTTAAATGTGCACTCAAGCATGAAAATTGTGTGAGAATCAGCATCAACCACTCCGTCGTACTTGCACTAGTGTTACCATATGCACCGCAAAATATTGAACCAAAAGACCATGTAGCGTAGTTTAACATTCATTTTTTATACGGTCACAAACTTTGGCGAGAAGGGTTCTGCTCACCCTTGCATGTTATAACTGATGACCGAAGAAATGAGCGAGAAGTACATTTCCATTCAGATCCCGGTTTTGCCGTCAAGGATTGAGATCTTTGAGCGTGGTCGTCATAATTTAACGTTACTCTGAAGTGCGACTCTTATGGCATTGCTCTTGTCTTGTGTCTTATCATGTTTCAAACGTCCGTCATTCGACATTTCATGTCGAGGTGAACAGCAGTCACGTATTTGAGATTTGGAATTCCGTTTAGTTCAGGTTAATAAGGTTAAATTTAAATCACAGCCTCATGCAACAATTATTACGATTGAGCCACTTGAGTCAATTAATTCCTCTCTCGTTGCTGTTGCATATTGATCGATTTTCCACAATTGTACATCCGTCAAGGATCATGTGAATAGTCTCGTTATCATTTTTCAGCCCTGGGCAAATCTGTCATATGCTCATTTTTTGTAATGACATTTGACGACACAACTATTTTTGATTAGAAAATAACATTCGGAATTTGCGCAGTGTTGTACTTAATGAATGTATTTATTATTAGGGAATATATTACCAAAGCTTGTGTTTGAGGTCAGGGGTGATAAGATATCTCCGGAGGAGCTGCTCTGCTTTTCAGGTCATACGACTTTCATTCAACTCAACTTTGTAGTTCGAATTACGAACAAACGAACGAGGACTTTGCTCCATGTTTTGTTATGTTGTTCCGTTCAGTTATCTTCACAAACTCTTATCACCAAGTTAAATGGAAGAGACTGCGAGTGCTAACGTTTAACTTTGAAGAGATTTCATATCATTCAACTGATCAAATTTTCTTTTCATTTTGTAGGATTGGCTCAGTGCGCTGAGTTAAATTGGCAGTTGCGTGGACTCGCTGGACCAAGACAGGTGTCTGGAGCTAAGCTTGCTTTACAACACAATCTCGGACTCGGAGGAGCTGTCATTGTAGCCCTTTATCAAAAAGGATTTGGTGCAGGTGCCCGTGCTTATTCTACCCAATCGTCCGATTCTTCGTAAGTTTTATAAAGGCAATTAACCCTGTTCTTTCTCGTCATACCACTCATCAGCATGAGTGAGTATGCAATCACAATCGTTACTTTTTAGTCTTCTTTTCAGAGTATTAACACTTTTAACAGTATTATATTAACTATGCTTGACAGACTGTCTTAACTTTTGCACATGATGAGTTATAATAGTTGGGGCAACTTAACTCGATGTCATTTCCCACGACAAAATTGCTTAGAAAATGTAAAAGTCTTTTAGCTGTTGCATTAAAATTCATTCATTAATGCGTGCTGTATAATATTGTAAAACATTGGTGGAAACCACCGCGCGTGTCTCATATTGCATGGGAACTCTGAAACTGTTCTTCACTGAGCGGTTGCTCAATAATGCCTATGAAAGTAGGTCTACTGAATGACAGCGATTGCATTGGTGTTGGCATTTGTAGTGGCGAAGCCAAGCGCTTTAGTTTACCATTGGCTTTCCGTAGTCGGGAATCCGGTTCATTTCGGGTTCTTGTTTATTCTTCTCCCGGTTTCGGGTTGGCGCCAGTGTATGATATTAGCCACAGCCGAATTTCGGTTCTTTCCACTTTCCCGGTTATTTGTGACAGAACAGTAATTCATTTCAATTAGCTGTAGGTAAATATAAAGGATTTTGGATTATGCTTTGTGCATTTTAGTTCTAGTTTATATGCAAGCATATAACGCAGGAAATCATACATTGTTTGAATTAAATTTTGCACACAGCGACAACATGACTGCTGGTGACGGAGATGGTTTCAAGTGTGCTCCGGTGTTCAAAATGCTTGCCGCTGCTTTGGAAACTGAAGGGCAAGCACTTGTGAAGAAAGTTAATGGAGTCTATGGATTCAAGGTATGATTTGTTTTCAATTTAACCATATGGAGAAATTAGGTTTACGCTCCTTGGTGTCATTGTATACGCGATTTTTTTTTGAAGATTTGTAGCGGACGTCTACATTGACACTTTTATCATTACGTGGTTTTAGGTTAGTGGTGGTCCTGGTGGAAAAGAAGGCAGTTGGATCGTAGATGTTAAGAACGGGAATGGCAGTGTCCAGTACGGGGGCACAGGTGAGATCGATACGGAATGAGTCACGGTTTGAGCGAGTGTACATTATCAATCAATGGTTTTATCGTCAGACTGCAATATCTGGTTTACTTTGTATTCTTTGCGTAGCCAAACCTGATGTCGAGCTCCAAATGAATGATCAAGATTTGTTGGACTTGATGGCTGGAACACTTAATGCTCAAAAAGCTTTCTTCCAAGGAAAACTGAAAATCAAGGGAAACATGGCATTGGCCATGAAACTCCGAGAGTTCCAATCCGAAATTGCCAAGGCTACTAATTCCAAATTGTAGTTGTTATTGTATGTGTAACTTCAAAATGACAGAGTACACAATTTTTTGATTTGGCTTTCAAAGGTTTCCTTGATTGGTGTTTAAGAATTACGATTATGTTATGAAATATTTATACTACTTTAAATTGATTATTATATGTGATATGCGATGTGACTATAAGAAAAAGCTAATAGAATAATTATAGATGTATGCTGCCTAATATGGAATTACTACAGTGCCTCTGAAGTGGATTAGAGCGAGTGAACAAAGGGCAGTTATTTGCCATAAGTTCGTAGCGCTGTTTAACTCACTCTGCACCACAGCTCAACCAATGATTTCTGTATCTAATTTTATCTAATTAGCCTGTTTTTTTGTGAATACACTCAAAGTTGTAATCATGTAGGTGGAATGTATCCTGTTAAATATACTGTGAAGACGATACAAAATAGCCTTGTTTTGCATGATGTGGATGTTTTTTTCGTCTTGTCTTGACTTTACATGCAATAATAATTTCACTTTATTCGAAGATGCTGCTATTTATGAGTCAAAGTCTCAAAGTAGGTGTATCATCATCATTCTCATAGTAGTAGCACAAACGTTTGCAGAGAGAGCCAGCCTTGTACTTGACTCGAACGTAATTTGGCTCATGAGCGGGAATGTAGGACATCTCCTGATTACAATGACACGTCTCTGGCTCTTCACTTGGAAATTGCATTGATTGTGAGGTATACTTTCTCTTGTGTAACTGCTTTAATTCCGCTCTCAGCTTCCAATTTGTCCATGGACGAGGGATCTGAAGATGAGACGGTGCACTCGAACTTAACATGCTATTTGTGACATGTGAGAGTTCGTCTATCCGCACATTTTACTATTTGCTCGCTTCACGTGCTTAATGTTATGAGCACGAATAGACGTTTGAGCACCGATAACATGAAAAAATGGCAAGTACCATACTTATACATTACAGGTACTCAAAATCATCCTAACGTCTCGTATAACCATCTCATACTACACAAGATCATCTCTCCTTTCCTCTCGTCTTGTCTTGTCAGATGATGCAGCAGCCGCATAGAATAAAACTTTAGGAACAACATGTTGGCTCGAGAACTCCATCAATTAAACATGTCTTAATTGAGTTAATTGCTTCAACTCAGTTTTTCTCACTGCTCTTTATAAGACGTGTATATACTTTAATTCATTTTACGTGAGCCAAAAATAGTAGTATAATAGAGAGAACGATACTAGTCAACTTTTTGTTTGCAGGTTAGCACTTTGCCATGATTACGTCTTTTTTCTCCTTTCATCTTTTCGTCTTTTTGGTCGTATAATTGTCTGAAATTTCTTTTCCTACAGTTATTATTGAGCTGTTTTTAGAGTCGAGCACTCAAATTTCCCTTCGGCGCATTTTCCTATTTTATATTGTTGTTGTTCTGTTGTTCTTGTTGAGAAGTACACGAAGACCATATCATTTCGACTGAGATTCTCATGAAAGATGCAAATTCTAGTAGTTCCTCTCTCAAACTATCAGCCCATCACCCAACCCAAGTGTAAATGCGCACAGAGCACAAAAAGTAAAAATGAACGTTTTGTACAGGCGGTAACCAACCCCAGATTTGTACATGGGAGAGTTTACAAAATGCTAATACTGGCCACGATTTTAATGTCATTTGCATTTTCCGTTGCAGAGTTGTTGAGTTTGTTTTAAACTGTACATAGTGTTTTATTTGACATCCACGTGTAAAAGTTGACTAGTCGCTTGGCTTGGTAAATAAATTAACAGCATCATGAAGGAAACAAGCCAACTTTCAAAAACATTTCAAAAACTCATTACCATTCCGAACTTACTTCATACGTACTTTATGGCCCAAAAACTCACACAAATTTGCGTATTTCGTTTTGTTTTCATTTCATCAGCTTTAAAATCTATAATAGTAACTTTTACAGCAGATTGCTTCACCTCCGTTCCTTTTACTTCTGGCAGACTGTCAAAATGCTCAACTTTTAAAATTTTAAGCGTTACAACAGTTACAAGCTTTGCAAGAAGGAATCATGAACTCTAATATGCTTTGTATTGACAACCGACAACGGGAAGGTCGAACTTTGAACTCGGTTCCTCCATGGCCTCCTGCCAATTTGACACATAGTTAAACGCTATCCCTTAAAATGTGCGACGGTGACAGCAGAATGCGAAAAAGCAAAGCAACGCATACGATGATTACCTCATATCATAATCCAAACAAACGCGTGTCTAATTAACTATCGTTCCAATTTTGGGACCGAAAGTTGATCAAGGCTGCTACTATAGCTGGTTGGTTAGACGATACTGTACTCTGATTCATAATATAATTAATTGGCTGCTGATTAGCTTTTAATAATAGAAAAACGAGCTAATTTTATCTTTTTCCTTGTATACACTGTATACTCCGGACTACAAATGCATTGGAAATCGTTTTAAGGCTCAAGCAAATGTATGGATTCATGCGACTGAAACGTTGAAAGCTCTATGGAACAATAATGTGAATAGCTATACCATAGAAACGACATTTATGGTGACATGTCACATGAGTTTAGGAGGAGAAATGTCCTTGTTTAATGTATGTGGAAATGTGTCAGCTATTGATAGATTGTCACGACGTATACGACGATACGACATGTGTTCATGAACGTCATGCACTTCTGTACCTAAAATCCCATCAATGTCTCCATTATTCGTTGTCCTTTTCTCGAATTAAGTATCAATTCTCACTTCACCTTTAAGGTGAGAGTTAGAAATAGCCGTTTTGGAAACACACGACACAAAGACATACTTTGTTCAGTTTCAGCCCTGAAGCGCACAGCAAAGCACGCGCACACCTTTGTTTGCATAGCTGAAAAAGTGAGTTTATGTACGTCGTAATGTACTTTGCATTTTGTATTTAATGTAGGGTAGTATATTCAACAAGGAAAGCAGTGTAATGTAATATGTAGTAATGGAACAGATAGGTGATCACTCTGATCACTCGTCACTGGTCAATGGTCAGTCATCAAATCAAATCGTAGCATTGACTGTTGACTCTGAGAAAATATATCCATCAGTTTTATTTGACTTGTCATGTTACTTTGTAATGCTCTTTAGCTCCGTTTTGTGGTGGTTGACCCAAACTGTCTTGTATAGCTTGCATCCTGTAAGGATTATTAATTTGAGTGAATATAAATGTCCTTTTAGCATTTCCCGGTTCGGTTCTTGACATTAGAATGACTATGCATTCGTAATATCTTGTGCAGGAGAGGACTTTGAACTGACTTGTCCATTGATAAGATACATGTTTGAACGGAGCAATTGAAATTGTAGGAGATTACTATAGTCATAAAACTGCCTTATGGAAAACTCCAGTAGTTTGTGATTGACAGATCTTCATAAGCCGCGTGGAGTGAAGATGGAATAAATCAATGGACACGAAAATAAAAAAGGTTTTCTGTTCCGTTCTCTTCCTGTTTGTTCAGAGCGTACACGGCGGATGACGAGGCCGGGGTCGACGGGCTCATGCCATTCTTTGTTTACATACAAAATGAGAGGACAACGTTCCCTCCACCCCGCTCCCGGGTACTTTAGCTTTAGCCCACAAGAGTTGGTCGAGGTGAGCTGTGAGTTCTCATAGCTCAAAAACCTTTCTCCGTTCTGTCAAAGGACTTTTTCTATAAAGTTGGAAGGCTGATGCACTTAGAAATGACTTCTTTATCTATGCATGAGTTATAGCTCAGTTCGATTCCGGAATGCAATCATTCCATAAGTTTATTTCGCGACAAGAGTAGGACTAGGAGTGAGTGAGCAGTTGCAATGAGTTCCATATATGGCTGCATGTACTCTACTAACCACATTCATTCCCCCGAATCCGGAAGAACAGCCAAATGACCTAAAGTTTTCTCTCGACTTGGGGTTTCGGGTAGTTGAAGCTCAAGTTGTCACTGCTCTGTATAAATTGAGTATGCGTGGTGCGGATAGTCCCGACAATCATTCTGTTGACTGTTGTGGTTTCGTTCCATACTACGAAAAGTATATATGGTGAATAACTTAGATTTCTCCACTCTCTTATACGAAAACTATTGACTATGCTAACGACGCAAGTATAGAAACTCCGAAAACTGCTACTGTAATACTAGGAATGGAACCTTCTTTTTCGCTACTTGAAGTCGACTGCGTATTCGCTACCGAATCAACACGCACGTCGACAGAGACAGCCACACACACACACACAGCCACACACTCACACACATACACACACATTCTGTCGCGCAAAATAGTAGTGGAATCGCATGCACACGAGTTCCAGGTCGGGTTATTCCCATCCGGGTATTGGCCACGAGGTCGATAACCCGGGTTTTCTCCCTCACTCTGCTTTGTACGAGAACGGCGAAGCAGCATTCTTCCTTGTTTGCGCTCCGATGAACCTTCTTATAAGAGCAGCTGTGCCCTTTTACTAACTCTCTGTACTCTATACTCTAGACTTAGACGAAATTTCCAAAAAGCAAGCAAGCTATGCATTTCTCCATGGTTTTTGGCGACGAGCGGCGGCTGTCTTTTGAGACCTAAGATGACATGAGAGACGACGACCAACGAGCTTGAACGCACAATTGGCAGAATACTATCAAGCCCGCATGCTCATGTATAATACAAAAATAGCTTTAAAGTCTTACAAAACTGGATTCAATTGACTCATTGACTCATCTTGCCATTGCCAAAACTGCCTTTTTCTGCAGTAGTGCATTGTAGCCAAGCGACGCGAACGCAAATGAGTCAACAAGGCATCATGGGCAATTTCGGAATGACTACTACTACTGATTACTAACGCACATGCATAACAAACATGCATAACATAACAACTGCAGTTTTAGTCAGCATTTTCTATGACATGAGGCATGGACATGAGATGAAATTGAGCATCACAGCAACGGCACAACAGGTAACAAAGTAAAACATCAGTGTTATCGTAGGAGTACCAAACTTACACAAATACTGGTTTAAATAGCACACATTATACCTAGATAGTAAATTATCTAATCGTCAAGGTGCTATTGGCTATTGGGTGCTGACTGCTCCTGGCGCACCTAGCTACTGTACAATAGAATGTCAGTGTCAGCCGAACAAAAATAAACGGTTTCAGTTTGCAATATCATGAAAAAATTGCTATGCTGGAGATATACGATCGATACGCCATAAAAACATCATCAGCTGTGCGGGTGCGATGTTTATTGTTAATAATCTGACAGGACATATAGTTTTGTGTGGTTGTTAAAGGTGAATGTATTTGGAGGGCAATGACGTTCAAATTGACTATTTTTTGTTCATGTCCATTTGGACACTGGGTTGAGTTTTACCTGTATATAGCCGCTATGTGCTTTTTGTTTGTTTACTAGTACGACATGACGTGATGGCTCATAGGAGAACAACGGATGGCTTTGCTTTGTTGTTGTGAAAAATGAGGGGATGAGAGAAGTGAATGTGTGTGGTGGTGGTTGTGATTCGGTGATTTCGCGATTGGCAATGCAGTAATAATGGCAAAATGGGCAAGCGTCCTTTTTCTTTTGAGTCCTTTCCATGTTTCATGTAGCATGTAGTGCTTTTCTGTATGTTCCCTGTTATATCTGTTATGTTGAGAGAGCAATGCTAACATCCGCTTAAGGGAAAAAGATGGAAAAGGTTTGTCTATGCAAAATGCTAAATGCATTCACAAATACAGTTTGTTTTGTCTCCCAGAGATGAGAGATTCACGTCCGAGAGGGTTCATCATCGGGATGATGATTTCAAATGTATGTGATGCATAATGGGACGAGTGAACCCCGACATTACCAGTGTGAATGAGGCCAACAAGAAGGAAGACGAAGCCCAAGCCCAAGCTTGCATACATTGACAAAGGCGTGCATTTTAGTTGCGTGCACAGTGCATAATACTGGTACTGGTACTACACACACGAAGATGCGAATAAGACGAGTTGATGATGATGATGAAGAGTGCACGTAAGTAAGGATACATCCTAAACACAAGTTT
>JABASF010002418.1:0-14900 GCA_019776145.1 Harlomillsia oculata
ACTATCACTTTCTGCATTATGTTTTCCGATTACCAATGCCACTCAGCCCATTTCTCAAAGTGCAAAGTCAGGCTTCAAGCACACAATTTTACAATTGACAAGACAAGACAATGTTTCGTTTCCTCTTACTCCATTTTTGTTAATTTGGTAAAGATGCTGTTTTTGATGTCTGACTGTGCTTTGGTAACTTTTAACTTCACATTCACCCCATTGCATTGTTAAAATATTGTAACTTACAGCATGAGGAGGAGGTTTAGTTCAGAAGCGCAATCGTTTAACGTTTCGTTTCAAGTTGTTTTATCCCATTCTTAGAAAAAAAATCTGTTGAGGAAACAAACGTTCCTTCCCATCGTCACACCTCGCAAATTTTCCACCACCTCACAGATTTGGGTGGTTGATAGCCCAGTCTCCTACTGCAGCATGCAAAAGAGTCTCTATTTTGTACAGTACGTCCACGTTTGCATTTTATACCTCTACAGTCCCGTAATCGTAACGCTTCTCGTCTCTGTGTGTAACTTGTACTTTCTTTCAAGAACTCCTCCAAGACTTTCAAGACACACACAAAACAACAACGGCGAATTTGACGTACTATTGCCATTTGAGATTTGCAAGATGCAACAAGTCCTCAGCATGCCTCAAATCTGAAGGTTTAAAGACTTACAGGCATAAAAGTAGTGACTCGAGAGTGCCGTCGTCTACTTCAGTTGTCATTGTGAATATTAAACGTAATTGAATTCTAATTAGATTCAATCTTACACATTCTTCACGTCTTCTTGCGTAATTTCATGTGAGTATAGTGCGCACACAATTATTTCAGTGTTTATTTACTCATTCAGTCAGTCGAACCGAAACTGAACCTGAAGGAGTGAAACCGTTACTCTTGTGATAAAAGTGTGCCCACGTCTTGAATTCATAACGTGTACGTTTCAAGGGAAAATTCCAATTTGTATACAAAGACATCAATAAAATGAGATAACAAATAATTTCTCTCGTCAGTGCAATTAATTATACTGAACCACACACGCATGAACTTGACTTCTGCCATTACAAACAGTTCGTAATCCGTAGGATCTTGAACAAAACGGAACTTATTAGACCAAAAAGGAGTTTTATTCATTGAAAGACATGAAGCGGTTAAATTGTGAATGTGCGTTAGTTTTAAGTCTTTTAAGTGGCTTGGTCATATAGTGTTTTAAAGTGATGCGATGTTGTTATTTCCTTACTTGCCTTTCGTGCTTCATGCGACTTTGTTTTTGGGAAAAGAGACGCTTTCTTCCTGTGTAGAATTCTAGTGCGTGTTCTTTGCTTCTGGTCCATCAAACGGCAAATAAACGGCACATGTGAGAAAATTCATGAGTGCCCTTTAGTTTTATGTTTCTTCATTCAGCTTTGTCATGTTTGTGTGCAAATGAAAATGCTGTTAAATTGGTGTCGTTTTTTGCTTGAAAAATCCAACTAAAGCAATTTAAAGTGTTCTTTATACATTTTTTGTGACGTGTTTGAGTGAACAACTCCGGTTTTTAAAATGACTTTAGAATATGAACCGATCGAACTACTTTATCTCGTGCTTGTGATCGTGGCACTGGGATTTGCATTATTCTTCTTCATTATCAGTTTAGCAATTTGTTGTACCTATGCGAGAAATGGGTTTGGTGTTCCTAATACAGAAGATGAAGTTGCAACAAACGAGCCGAATATGGGGTGAATATTTGTATATATACATGGCAAATTATGGTTTTTCTGTTTGTACATATTAAAGGATAAAAATGATGTATCAAAGTGTTTCAAGGACTTGAAAATGCATAAAAGTTGATGCAAAAATTTTTGTGTTGAAATTCTAGCCCGCAGATTTTGTCAGTAGTGTCCATGCATCCGTATTTCGATCCAGACAATCAGGATGGGCAACCCTTTAGTCAAATGCCGGGGTACCACCGATACAAATTTGAGGAACCACCTCCAAATTACGATTCAATATTCGATCATTATGACCTGTACACTAAATCAAAACTGCATCACCAAATGAACAAATATTAGTCAATCATCTTCATCCTGTCCAATCAAAATGAAGATGAAGCTGATGCAAAAGCGATACACAATGTACACAAACGTTGTTCATCATTCTTTCGCTAAATGGAAAATTTTATGAAATTCAAGAATAATTAGCCAAAAAATGTTCCCTGTCAGCATTTTCAACAGGCAGGTCATGCCGTGTCGTGAGAGTGCCCATGGACGACAAATCCACGAGCTCCTTCAGGACAATGGTCAATTTACACATGGCATTTACACTCTCTTTCGCGCAATTACCAAATTGCTGTTGGCCCTTTTTGTAGTTAATCAATGTTTGCCTTTTGGCCGTTTTTAACACGTCGTACAAAACAAAATTTCCATATTTAAATCCTCATCATGAAACAGCAGACAACAGAGAATATACCAAGTTCTTCACTTTTACTTGTTTCTCCCATTTTGTATGTATCATTATTTTTTGAAACCTCGTAGTATATACTATAAAATTATATTGAAATTGAGCTAAAAATTGCACGGTTATTTTTTAAAATGAAAAGGTGTAGTGTGTACGTAAATGTTAGAATTTTGTATTTTCATACGCTACAACGTTACGCCTACATATTCCAAGTATAGAAAAATACTAAACTTGAGCCATAACAATAATGTACACTTTATTTTGATAAGACCATAATCTAATGAATGCTAATGCTAATGCTATAAATGTATGAAAAGGTGAATAAACTGAGAGAAAATTAATTACGTAGAAAATTTTGCTGATATCCCAGCTTGCTCCTACTGCACCAATTTTTTTAAGCCGATGCGTCTACAAGTAAAGATACAGAAAAAAATGATTGTAAAACGAATACTTCAACAGACACAAAATGGCAAAAGCTGTTCTTTCCTTACTTTATTGTAGTTTATGGTAATTAAACGCATAATGCAATAGATCAAAGGATAACGCGAAAAAGGCTACTGCGTTTTCTAGTGTGGTCGATAAAATGGCGAAGAATGTTTAATTTGTATATTGAATCATGGCATTTTGCATGCTGCTAAACGACCTTTTTGCATTCTTGTGGGCTTTAAAGGCTTTCGTGTTTATGATTTACAGTCGGTAAGTTAGCAAAGTATTCATGCATTTTTATTCACGAGAGAGACGTTTCGTTTTCGTGCCCTTTCGACTTTGGAAGCCATAGATTTTAACAGTGAACACATTGAACAGCATGGGATATTGTACTTAAAGACAATAGGACGAAACTGTACGACAATGCTAACTACGAAACGAGTCGTCGTGCTGTTATGTTGCAGAGTGTTTTGTTGGTTGCTCAATCTCGTCACAAGGAGGATCGAAGGATAGACAAAAAGGATCTTTGGCATAGTAAAAGAATGAAGGTTTGATTTTTGTGAGTTATGTGCGAGTAGCAAAAATCTTCCATGTGCCCCTGTGGCCACTGTGCCACCATGACACGGTGCATGACGACGATGATAATCTCCAAAAGAGTAAGAGAGATATGAAAAAAGGCAGCTGCAACTTGCAAATATATACACTACTAAATCCTATCGCCATTGCATTCGCATTGCTGATAATGATAGTGGAATTTTTGGCTATATGTAGTCGTCAGTAAGTTCTTCATTGCGAAAGTGGCATGAAGTAGAGCAACAAACGACGAAGCTTGGTTTTTTGAAGCACACACAAGGCGTATAGTACAAAAGACTTGTAAGGATCTAACCACGACAACCATACTACCGCAAAGAAATAAAGGAATCACTATTCCACTGAAGAGATGTCTGACACGCTGATGATGAGGGTTTTTGAAGAGATTTCCATATTATTTACCTTTTGTGAAGTCTAAATGAGAAAAGCATGATCCCTTAATGCAGAACGAAGTGAGATGTTTTTTTGTGAATGTAAAGAAATGATGAATAAACCATACACACAGCACCGGTTCAATTTTACAATGCAGGATGCACATGTCATACTCATACACAGAATATACTACAAAAAAATGGAGACTTAATGGAGTTTTTGCACTCTGGCAAGATGTTTCGATACGTCAACGCAATGACTTTGCGGTTTAGCGATTATCCTTCATTGTCCTAAATGGTTGGGAATGTCACTCATACTCATATGCTGTACAGAATATTGAATGAAATTGCTGTTGGATGAAGTTGGAGACTTCCTATTCGCGACTCGAAGTATGCTTTCCAATTCCAATGCAACTGCGACAGTCATTGGTCACTGAAATATGCCAATCACATCAAATTGCACGAATCATTGCATGAATTTACTACGATCATGTTCTACTTTAGTTTTTAGGATTATAAGAAAACTAATAAGGAAATTGAAACCATTAATTTGATTACAACGAAAAAATGACACTTTGGACCATTTTTGCACTGTTATGTAAATAATGACAAAGCCTATAGGGAAATTCCACAGTGACATAGTATCCTATCAACTAGATTTAATGAGCTGTCCGTTTTTGAACAGTTACATGACCAGTTAAACGTTACATTACATGATGAGACGAACATCACTGCCAAGGTGAAAAAATTCACCACAGTGTCATTTGCAATTGGTGGACTCAGGACGCAGTTACATATGTTCTCTGAAATGTGTTTGACAGAAAAGAAAACAATGTGTCAACAAAAGGCGTAGCGGTGTCTGTTTCTCAGTCGTGCAATGCTAATGTTGTCCTTAGCGGTATTGGAAGAACAACACGAAGTTGACGTTGACAAGACAGGACTTAAGACAGTTCACGAAAATTCAAAGCAGGAGTTAGTGGTTTGCACTAGAGCCCAAACAAATGTCCATGAAATGACGGATGCCAACCCGCAACCTTGTTTCACCAAAAAAAGTGAAATGTTCAGATGACACAAAAAGATCAGTAAGAAGAAAACGTCACTGCTAAATATGGGAAAGTATGGGACATCATCGTGCATAAAATACCATTGTCACGCACAAGGCACGCAGTGCCGCACAAGGCACTAAACTTGAAGTATTTAAGATTTCATTTGATAAGCACAACATCAATCTCTTCATTGTGTGTTACTTTTAATCTTTCAGTCGTTTTAGTTTTAGTCTTTTAGCTTTTAGTTTTTAGTACAATTGAAGCCTATTGGCTATTTCATGTTTCATATGAGAGCTTTAATTTCGTTTTACGTACTACAATCTTGAATACAGAATTAACTCAACACAACATTCATCCTGTCAAGTGTCAACATCCGGTCCTTTTTAAGCATCTTAATATACTTATTTTAAACCGTTTTATTGTTCATGATTACAAAATTTAAAAAATAGCCTTAAGCTAATGCATATTTGATACGATGTCTTCTCATGGACACAACGACACAAGCATCAAACGTCGAAATGATGATTTGAAGATTACATCAATGACATTTTCTCTGAACGACAGAAAGACACTATTTCGTGTGAAATCCATTAGCCTACATTTTTGTTTTCGTTCTTCAAAAGTATCAATTACGTTTTCCTTTTGAAGGGGATTGGGATAATGAAGACTCGTTCCCTAAATGAAATATAATGTTAGATGTAAACAAACAATTAACAAGCAGATGACGAGATGACAAATCTTAGCATATGGCACTGACACAATTTTTTATTTGCATTCTAAACCATCATTAGATATTTTACGACTCTTTAATTTGCACTTGCTGCTAAAGTATAAAGGTAGGCGTGATTTGCACTCTTTTGCATAACCCACAAAAATTCATGTCGTGCAGCTTTTTTTTCCAGTGCGCATTTGTTGTACCTTGCACGGAAAAGAAACTACACAAAAATGTTCCTTGGCAGTGACGCCCTCTCACCTACTGATGCACTAATCAGTGCTTTTGCACATTTTGCAGTGAAGGAATGAGAATTTCAGTACGTCTTTTCGTAGTGAGATTGCGCTAGAGAAGTTATGTTCAATGTTGTTTTAGAAAACGAAAACTTACTACTATTTAATTTTCGTACTATATATGCCAATGTCTTCATGAAAAATGCGATAATGTGATTTTAATTCTGTAATGCAAACAAAGTACTCTTGCTCTGGTTACATGAGTCGATCGAGTTTTGAGGAAGCTTGTGAGCAAAATATAAAAGCCAATAAACTTGAACTTTTCAAGTACATGAGCAATGAACAATTCAATTCACGCAGTTTGCGACATGCAAATCATGCGAATCACTTTGAGACAAAAGAGACGTTTTAAAGGCCAAATGCAGAAAAGCATTTCAAAGGTGATTTAGTTGATTTGAAGAAAACTGAGTTTGAAACTCGTTCGAGTTTTCTGGGAAAAGAACAAGTCTTTCCTGAATGCGAAGACCTTTTGACTTGTCTATTGTTGACATTGGGTGGATTCATACATAAAGCCCTTGGCTAAATGCAGATGACGATATGAAGCTCATTCTAAACCTAAACCATCTGTGATTTTATGAACCTCATTGTCAGTCAGATTGGATCATTGCCGAATCTACTACCTTGACATCAACCAAGTATAAGCTTTTGTTTCAATTTTTTTACGACGTAACATTATAGACGACGATGCAAGTTTCTACTGCACTGACAGACTGACACACATTTTTTCTAATACTAATCTAGTGTTTTCCCTGTGTGTAGTCAGTCATCACATTTTTATTCAGTCGAGTCGAAATATTTTCTTACATTCCCCCAAAAGTTGCAATGTAAAAATTGTGGAAAAATGATTTTGGATTACTGGTTCATAGTTGGATTTATCCTAATACTTTTATTTGGTCTTGTGGTTCTGACTTACCATTGTTACAAGTGCATTCAGTCCTTGACATGTTCCATTTGTAAAAGACAAAATGAAGTTACCACACGAAGAAGACGCGTTCGGAGCAATGGATGGTCACTTTTTGGATGTAGCTCAAGAGCAAACAGGTATTAAGTTAACCAAATGAAATTCACACTTTGGATTTCAAATTTTCTATAAATTGCATTCAAAAATATTTTATTTTCAGGAGGTATTCCGTCATACACCGATTCCATGACAGGTACATTCGAGTGCTGCGTCCTAGTATGTCCGATGTGCCAATTGTACGTGTTGAAGTTGAAGATGAGCCACCTCCGTCCTACACGTCATTGTACCCTGACAATGCTGGACATCTTGTAGCAAAAATTCCCGAATCGAATGCGAATTGTCAAGATGAGCCAAGTCAATCAAGAGTTGACGAAACTATTGTTAATGGTGCCATACATATTTAAATTCAATGTTCTATTTATAGTCAAAGTTTGATTAACTTTGCTTTAAAAATTAATTTGTATTATATAATATACTTCAGCTGTGATATCCAAAGATTGCCATGAAACAAATAAATTCTTCGATTGTGAAATTGTAATTTCCAGTGAACTAACTATTTTTATTTATATGGTCTACAAATTACATGTTTTGAAATCATAATCTCGTCTCGTGATAATAATCGAAAAGTTCAGCAAGTTATGGTTATTATTTTATTATTAAGTCATTTCGGTAGTTTAAAAACACTTCAATCAGAGACGAATTGTGGGATTCTGCACAGACAGCAAAAACTATTCAGGAAAATCTCAATGGCATTATTAGTTAGTAAACGGGCAAATTGGAATGTTTCACATCAAACAAACTTGCTGTGTTAAAGATGCGGCTGTTGGTTCGCATTCTGATCTCCAAAATCTTGCTTTGTCATTTATTGACGCAATCTCTTCATTTATTCACTTTTTTGTGACATGTTTGTAGACGTACTAGTTTTTATCTTAAAAAAATTGGAAGCAAAACTTTTTTATTGCACGGTTGAAACAATAAGTTTACAATAGACAGAATCACTTTACAAGCGTTTGTTCCCAAGTTGTTTTGTTGGTTTGTGTGAATCCGTAAAAACAAAAAAAAAACTTGACCGAAACTCTCACACACGAAGCTATTCCACATTGTAATTACGTGTATTACAGACGCCATGCCGTACTGGCAGTTTCAGTTTCAGTCCATGGTAAACATTTTCATGCATTTTTGTAATCGAATGGCTCTATTCTCATATTAAGTGCGTACATTGTTACTTTTATAAAACTGTATCGTTTCAAATCTTTGTTTAGTGTTCCTTCAGCTCATTTCCACAAAGGACGCATTGCCGTTACTCCATTTTAAAATTCGGATTTTAGTGTGAAATGAAGTATAAATTATTATTTTCTGTCGTACATCAGAAAAATTCCGATTTAAAATTTGGTTTTATACCAAAATCACTACATGGATAGTCAAATGTTTTCCAATTCACTTATCTTCCTTGGTGGAACATTGCTCGTCGTGACGATTTGCATGACTTGCTTTTGTTTCTTGTATTACTATGCCGGAGCTTGGATAAATCGTCGGTATAACAGGTTGGAATGCAGTTATAAAATATCTATCTAACATTTCACGTCTCATTTATTGTCGTAATAATAATCGCGTTATTATTAAACGTTATCGTGTAGGTAGGTTAATGTTTCGCAAAACCTTTCTTTCTGTGAGCCGTGAGCATTACGACAATGTCATTGTCTCAAACTTCCTTATAGTCACGAATTTGCCCGTGTAACTGTTGAACAATGACACTTTATATTTTGAATGACATTGATTTTTTGTGCAGACCAGAAGTTTCCACGATACCTTTGGGGGTCCGCTTAGGAGCGTGTCATGCAATCATGGTGACTGTGGTAAGGACGTCGACAACGACGACGCCATCAACGACGATCGCAATTGACGAAGATTCACAGCTGCCACCATCATATCAAAGTATTTTTGGTCGCATTCCTATGTCATCGCCGTCCAATTCAGTGCAAACGACTATCAACAGCAACGATGTTCCTTGATTTAATCCTAAAATTCTTGTTTCCTTATAACTAATGAACTATGTAAAAGTGTAAATGTAAAAAGACGCTTGTTATCCAAGTCCAAATTCTGAATTATTTGTCAAAATTGTCATGATTAGTTAGCTCATAATTCTCATAAGGTGCTTGACACGGCTTACTTAAATCATTCTGTCAAATTAGTTCCACTGTTTGATTTGGATCTGAATTTCTGCATCTCCTCAACTCTTGACCAATTTATATATGACCTTTGATGTTAGTAAAGTAGCGCTACGCCTACGTAATTCCTTAACGTAATGCGACATCCGTCACATTTGGGATGTTCATCCTATGAAACTTTAGTAAGCCGCACCATGCACCACCGGTGTCATTTACCTTTTTGGTGACATTGTGAATTTGTAACGCGTGTGACCATTTTTGGATGGGATGCCGTGCCACAAAAGTAACTCTTTAACGCTTGACTTAATTTATTACCACACATGAACTAGTATTTTTACGACCAGGTAAAACATGCCACACAAACGCTACTTAACGTATCATTTTAAAAACGAGGATGTAAGATTTACGTGATATTAACAGAGCCGAACTTGCTGTCAAATTGAAAATTATTGTTCTCTGAGGTTGACACAGAATGATAAAAAATAAGGTAATAAACCTTGTCAGTTATTGTGCTGGCATATTCAGACTTTGATATTATGACATGGAAGGATTTTCTTCCCGTCACCCGAAAAAGTGTATTAGTAGGTTAATGCCAAGGCTCACAAAGTGAACGTTCTCAGTTCTCATCCTGAGGGCTTTTTCTTGAAGCAAATAGCTTACAGCAACCCATCATAGAGTCTGAAGAGTCTGAAGAGTCTGAAGAGTAATTTGCTCTTGTTGTTGGGATGTAGGAAATCAACAAAGAGGAGTCATCAGAAAGGCGAATGCGAATAGTGAAAACGTAAGAGCATGCACTCTTATAGCGAATATAAATCCATCGCGTACGAATAGTACGAGCAGGAGACTAAGAAATATGAAGACGTGAAATGTTATAGGAAAGTTGTAATGCAGTTTGCAATAGCGATTCTGTAAAGGTAATAACAACAATGCTGAATGCAAAATGCTCAAGTGGTTAGGCTCTCATAGCATCCTTCTTCGTCACCCCTGATGATGAGACACACCTGCTATTTTAAAGGGAAGGTTCACTTGAGTCTCAACTCTCCTCTACGTTTTCTTATGCATGGACGTTAAGTACAAGGGAGTACCTGAGGGAAAATTGTGAATGGGGATAACAATCATTGTAAAAGAACAATGACAAAAGAGCCACCTCACCTGCTTGTTTGCTGCATTTCCTCACGACGACCGTTCCTTCATATTTTCGATCCACATGCGAAATTGTGCGAGTAAACTCAAGTCGTTTTTTGGTTTAAACATCACGTCAATTTTTGCAACGGCTCTCATTCAAGTTCACACGGTCCGTGGGTGTAAACGCATACAAGACACTCTACAGTTACATTAATAAATCTCATCCTTTTTGAAAATTAATACATTCCCCTTCATCCCGGTGTTAAATAAATAATCACCCTTATAATGTGAGTATAAACCAGCCATCATTTCCAACATCATCACATCATTGCCAGCGGTTGCAGTGCGTTTTTCTTTGCGAATTGATAAAAGCTTGATTAGTTTTCCAAACAAAATTGTGTCAGTGGAGATGAAGATGAAATTCGACCTAATGACTTAAACCTAACAAGTCAATTTTGCAAAGTTGCAATTTATACAAAAGTTATTTTGTGTTTTTTTTGGAAACAAAGCCGCAACTTTGCATTGCGGATTGAAACGCAAAAATGAACGAAGCATTCGAGAACCTCATTTTAGCGTTTTGTGGGCTTGTTTTGGCCTTCGCCTTGCTCTTCGCCGGTTGTTGGTGTCTCATCAGTTGTTCATTCTTTTGCATAAAGTTTATTTATCGAAGAACTGTGCCGCTCAATACGATGATTTCTGTCGTATCTTTGCAATCGGATACGGATTCCACGAGTGATATCGAGTAAGCCATTCCGCTAAAATATAATCAGCAAAATACTAAGATTTGCAATACTTCAGGGAGTAAACGTGCAAAAAAGCAATGAACTTTTGAGTTCAGAAAACAGAATGCAAATTAATACGTAGTACAACAAATGTAAAATGCACTTTCCTTGGCCCTGTGACCAGATAGTAAACAAACTAAACGACTTTTGCTTCTGACAGGTCGCAAGTGTACGCATTAACCTACGATGGAGACGCTGCATCTTCTGGTAGTCAAACCGGTCGTCAAACTACTAACAACGGGTCAGATTCATCAAAAGGGAAAGCTTTGCTGGATTGTCCACCTTCTTACGATTGTCCTCCAACTTATGAATCTCTATTTCCGCAAACAGAAGAGAAGAACTGCTGAAAAAGCATAAACATTTTAATCATCAAGCGTTCTCCTAATGTAAAAAAATATAATTTCATTTTTTTTTCATTTCGCTCACTGAATCGTTGTTATAAACTTTGGTCAAATGTTTTTTTGGCAAGCGTGCAAATCTCATGATAGGGATGACCTACTAAAAATTGATACCTTGCTATCATGCGAAGACTTGAAAACAATTAAGCTCTAAATTAAACTCCAACAAAATGCCAACAAACAATACGAAAGCAACAATAATCTTATGAGCAAAAGGCCAATATGCATTAATTATTAATTTATGCTCCAATTTGTTCTTATTTTAAAAAGGATTTATGCACTTGTTGCTCTGTGGTTTTTGTCACGCTTTTGTTGTCCCTGTATGAAAAGTGTTGGTTCAATAATGTAATCACACTCATTTTGTTTTGTTTACACGCACATGACCAAAGAGATCTCAATTCGCAAAAAAGCATGTCTCCGTTTTATAATCTGAATGTAGGCCGGTTTTGAGAACACGACTTCCGCATCCAAGAATTTTAACACGTCCTGCTGAAACCGCATGAAAGCTCTATAGCTCATAGCGTTATATACAGTCCATGTACTAAGTACATTTAATTTTATTTCTTATATACGTTGTTTTGTTAAAACTATTAATAAATAGTACACGTGAAACAATTAGTCAGTGCCAATTTTCGTTAAACGTTGAAAGTTAGCAAGTGCATATTATGATAAAAAGAGTTTTTGTTTCGGAGTTGATGATGGTCTGATGGTTACCTTTACTACGAAGAAAAAATAATGTCATGTACGCTCAAGCGTATGAAAAATGAAAGACGATATAGTACTTTCTATGTAATTATAAAATATATAATCTTTTATGTATTTTTGAATGTATAAGACTTTTGGATTCATTTTTATTTAATGTTAAACTCTGTGTGAATAGGAGTTTTACAAATCTTTGCTCAATAAGATGCTCGTTGCAATTTTGAAACGTAAACTGAACTTACAAATGACTTCCGGGACATTTATTTTAACTTTACGTTTTGGGCATTAATTACTTGGCTTGGTTAATGAACGATTTTTTTGCAGGGTGTAATCGTATATTTTATAGTTAGAAAAGTATGCAGACATGCGGTTTCGCTTCCTTTGAGAGATTTGGATCTCTTCGCGTCATAATTTTGTTGCAATTCTGATGAAATTGTAGTAAATAATTTCAGACAAGATACAGAGATGATGTTATTGTACGAATCACAATTCTGTTACACATCAAGAACAAGGTTAGTTTGTAACTTAACAGAGTACAATCGTGTGAGAGGTTTCAGCAAGCATTTCGCAATTGGTATTTCAAGCACTTGAAATCACAGGGTTTTAAGACATACGTCCATCCAATTGTTTTTTTTCAGTACAGTGCAGTGATAATCTCCATTTCTTAATCTGATGTACTGAATACTGTGGATAAATGTGCGACGTGTTTAAGTAATTGTTGCGAATTCATGTGCTTGGACTTGGACTTCCATTCCTTACACTTTTTTGAGTCATGGTTTTGATACTACACCAAAACAATTGCGGATCCTATGTAAGCAGTGGATTTCTTGTTACTTTTGCACGTTGCGTTGCTGAATGTTGTTTTATTGCATTGTTGAACTGTGCAAAGTACAAAGTCAGTTTATGGTTTAATGTTCAATGCTACAGTGTTGATTTGAAGCCTGAGCTGAGACTTACTTGAGGCTTAAACTTAAAGGCAAAGGCAAAGTGAACAACTTGGTCGCTTTAGTATGTCAGTAGGTTGGGATCTCTCATCATCATCACACGGAATTAAAAAGACAGGACGCGAGACGAGACGAAGGAGTAGGAACAATGATGACGATGCATTCCTGCTTTGTTCCCTAGCTTGACCAAATGATACGTCTCTTTGACCAATATTGCAATGAAGAGTGCAATTCCATTCCCTATGCAAAAATCCGCGACAGTACATTATCTTATTTTGCATTTATAGCGCACTTTACAATCAAAGGAAAATGTAAGACATTTGCATTTTTGCATGTATTTCTATTTACAATACAACATCGTCTCGTGCCATACTCAGTGCGTGCACGACTAAACTTTTCTGTTTTGATAATATAGGTTTTCTATTATTTCTCAATTTTTTTTCTATAAAATAAAAGATTTTATCTTGATCCACACGTTTGCAAAAGGAAAAATGCAAACAACGAAAATAATTTTCACGATCGTACTCGTTTAGCAAAGTAACAAGTACAATCTGATTCTCTCGACGGACGGTGGGAGTATTTCTCAGATATCTGTCTGTCTTGAGCATTCCAACGATTTTACTACACAAACACAGTAACTAATGCTCATGAAAAATATTATAGTTTTCAATGTCAAGTGCAAAAAGTTGAGATTCGCATGCACAATACACAATATAAATGTGCTGATAAGGAATAATATGACTTGGCTTCTCAAGAATTTAGTTTCTTCAAGTGTAAGTGCGAGAAATGATACATCAACACTAGCCAACACATTACATGGAAAGACCCTCTTTTTTTAAGGAAATTGGTTTCAAGTGTCAGCATTAATTTGAATTATTTCCAGCCTTGTGCGTGTTAATTGCAGGGTTTTCAAACCGTTACGAAGGGATTAATGCAATGGCAAGACAAAAAATAGTTACACGAGGCATTAATTGTTTTAAGAGTTCTGTCTACTTCACCAAGTAACCAAGTTAGGTGTAGTCTAGTAGCTGTAACGCTTGCCCTTTCAGATTACAATAATTATTACATTTTTTTATTTCCTTTGTCTACACCGATGTCGTTTTGCATTGTTGATTGTTATTTATAGGTTTGAAAAATTGACACCGCGGCAGACAGCAGCAACACGTCTGTCTGACTGCCAGAAGTGGTCACTTGCACCAAATGCAAATTAGTGCCAAATGCTAACGCGTGTGTGATTCCACTAATTAATGAAAAGGAAAGGGAATTGGAATTATTATTCGTTTGCATAGCTTTTGTTTATCAAAGAGACCTTTGTACTTATAAAGGGGCTACAGAAATGATAATTTTATGACTTTTCTTACAACAGTTTTGCTTTTATTGGAACCTGTTGCCTGCATGTAACTTTTTGTTTCAAAATCGTCGGTTGTGATCATCATCACGATCATAAACTTTTAGTATCAATGCGAAGCGCATTAATTTAGGTAAGTTGGGAAAAGCAATCGTGTCTGCTCACTTACGCTCCTAACTGTCCTAACAATCACAAGTACTTGATAATCGTGTAAACATGCATCAAAATTCATTAATTCCATTTTAAATTGCACAGTAAAAAAAATCATTTCCCAAATTAATTGTTTAGCCTTCACCTTCGACGTTTATCGTGCGTATGCCATTCACAATTTGGAAAAGGTTAAGTGCCATCTGTAAGGAATGATGGTTTTGGGAGTTGCAAAAGTCAGCTTTAAGTTTATACGTAGCGCGCATGTAATTTGCGTACCCTGTACATTTGTCCATAAGGGGCTTCGAAGGGTCAGGAAAGGTCAGGGACAATTTCGGGAAATTAGGTTAATGCAAAAGTGATTAGAGTATGTTGTGGGCTATCGATTGATATATTCAGTTAATTAGGATTAATTAGTTTAGCAGGTTAATTACGTGTCGAACGTTGCATGTTTTATGGTTCATGAT